>JADRCO010000004.1:0-98490 GCA_021464525.1 Rhizophagus sp. LPA8_4_AMF | reverse complement strand
TAATATTGATCAATTTAAAACAATATCGGTCAGTAAAAGTCTAAATGATCTTACTGGCTGAACGATAACTTACTTTATTAAACCCGTTCTTGTTTTCTAAACATTAACTCTTATGCTAAATGAAAAATAAAATATTTGTTTCGCATTCATAATAATTAGCCATTTGTTAAACTTCTACGACAAACAAAATTATTAAAATTATTCAAATTTAACGTAATATTTATTTAATTTAACATATCTGATAATATTACTTTTATATACAAAAAACATGTTAATAGAACTAATAGGACTACCGTAATTATTTGTAGTGAGAAAATGGATTAATTTTATTGAATAAAAATTGATTATAAATTTATTGTCATTATTGAAATGAAAGATACAATTAGGTGGAAATTTTCAAAGGAAGATTATTTAAACAATTGAAACGATTTTTTAATTTTCGTTGAACTAAAAAAAAGGAGGGTATTTTAATTTTATATAACTTGTAATTGTATAATTATCCACGCCATTTCTCATGAAAATAGTTTGGCAAAGTTACCGATTCGGTCTCTAAAAGACATTAATTTTTTATTTTTTATTAACCCACCTGACGAAAATTTATTAGGCTAACAAATTTTCTTAATATCCAAGGGCGCTCTTGCGAATGCCTTTAGATGTAATAAAGTTATATCAAGTGATAGAAAGAAATACAATATTATTCTTCAAAGAAATTTAATATATGAGCAAATATCATCATAACATATAAAACGCATCATTTTTTTTTACTTTTTGCATGTAATGTTTAGTACACATTAAATTTATTTTGTAAAAATGTTAAATTATAAATATATGTTTATTTATTTATATATTTCGTACTCATAAAAAATATTTCATGAAGAACAACATGGAAAAAAAATAACAAAGTAAAAAATAAAATAAAACAAAATAAAATAAAATATTTAAAACATTATTTTAAAAAAGAAGATCCAGAGCAGTGAGAGCACGAAGGATATTGGTATTTTTGTTCGCAATTTATTTACTGCATCCACAGTTTCCGGAGCAATCCGTGCAAGTGCATGTGCTATATTAATTTACGAAAATAATTAAATATATATTTTTTTTATATATATAAAAGACACAAATGAATAAAAAAAAAATAAATGTAATATTTACGTGGATCCGCAGGTTTTGCAAGGGTCAGTGCTAGTCATTTTGTTGTTATTATTTTATTAGATAAAAGTATTTGAAAAGGTTTGATAGTATTAATTTTTTTTTTTTCTTTAACGTTTCAGTTGTATGTAAAAAATTTAGATTTGTGAATGTTAGATAGGTGAAAATAGGGTATATTTATATTGTTTTTTTCGATTGATTGAAATAAATTTTTTCCGAAATTTCTTTGAAAAAATCTTGTTTAATAATCGGCAAAAATATCTCAAATCTATATTTGATTAGCAACAATGCCTCAAATATTTGAGTAACCGGCGAAAATAACGCATCAGGTCGTTATCCAGTTGATCAGTTATTGTGACTTGTGACAAAGATCTGCGAAAATTTTGAATGACCGCATAAAAGAGAGGCATTATTTTCATTTGTCCATTATCGTAACCCAAGAGGTTTATCAAATCAAAAACATTTACATGAACTACCAAATGGTTTGTCGATTAAACCGGATGATTTACATAATCTCAATATCGAATGTATTTGATAGAATGATAAAGTAATTTACACTAAAAATTTTCCCATACTTTCTTACATTAAAGTTCCTACCCCTTAAATTTAAAATTTTCATTCCTTTATCATTCCTATGTTTTCTCAAATTAAAGCTTTTATTACCTATTCTCAAAAAAGAAAATCATTAGAATAAAAATAGTCAAGTTAGATGTAGTGACCAAGTTTGCTGTTCCTATACTGTTTATAGAAAACATCACAGCACAACTTGCTTATCATAAGTCGTTAGAGAGAGCGCTAATTAGGGATGGGAAAAGTTTGCGGTTGAGTGGTTCGAGTCGGTTCGTTCCTGTTCGGTTCAGTATTTTCGGTTCTGATAAAATCTTGATATGAACTAACTCAGTTATGGAACGAACTTGATTATAGAACCATTATGAAACCGGAACCAGTTTATCCAATACAAACTGGCTCAAGTCGATCCACTCAATAGTATCGGTTCAGGACCGAAGTGGCCGGTTCCCATCACTACAGTGAATGCTAAAAAAAAAGAATCCAATCTAGGAGAAAGAAACCTACTTACAAAAGTTCAGTTGAAAGAGCCAAGGCCGAATGCTAATAAAAAGAAAAAGGAATGGTTAAATACCGTTCCTAATAATGAAAATTGCCTCATAGAGGCTAATTAGCCGTAAAAAAAAAGTCTGCTAATAAAGTCAAATTATGTATATTTGTCTTTTTTAAAAAATTTTTCTGATTAAAATTGAGGCACCTCATATCGGTGAAGATTTGGTGCAAGAATCGATCTGAAGTACACATACTGAATGTTTCAAGCGAATTCAAATATCTATTAGAAAACATTAGTTATTTTAAATTTATCAGATGAAGCTTCTGAGTTTTCGGTCTCATCCTTGTTTAACCTTTCAAATGGAATGTGTTAGACTACTGTATTAAATTTTCATATAAATAAATGATCAATTTCGTTAGTATGGATTACGTGTCTTTTTTCATAATGCGTAGAAATATAATGTCCTTCGCTACGCTCCGTACAAATTTTAATTAGAGAACGATAATTTATTAAAGTTTCAGTGGTAGCCCTATGAAAAAAAAAAATTCTTTAAAATTACTAGAAATATACTTGAATTTTAAATATACTTAAAATACTTATAATACACTTAAAATTGCAATTTTAAGTATATTTTAAGTTTAAATTTTTAGTATATTTTTTTCATGAGGTAGTATAAGAATATAAAAATCTTAGCATAAAAAAAATCTAAATTTATAATACAAAAATGATAAAAAATTTTTAAGAGTGAATGTTCAATAATTAATAGATATCAGACGAAATTACTCTTATTAAATTTAGTAGTTTTTTTTAATATCATAATAAGAACTATGATGTGAATTCGGTAACAGAGGGTTATCCAAAGACTCAGAGCAAGAGTATTTATATTTAGTACGGTGCATATATTGGGTAGTAACGACATTTCTCTTATTCTTCAATTGATTTCCCCAGCTTTTACAGTCTTGTTGCTGATGATCCATAAACGTTTTCTTTGTTAAGAGCTTGTGTCAGTATCTCGCAAAAAACTGATAAGTTTGCGTTTTTATCCTATTAGCAACCACAAGCCCATATTCGATTTGCTTCGGTTCAGATTAACAATATATATATTTTTTTCTTTGCAAAAAAATTTGACATTCGTTGCGTCACTCATATTCTGTATTTATAATAAATTAGTCGTTGTATTTTGCTGACGTTCATCCATTTCTTAAATATCCCACGCGAATATCCGTGATAAGAATAACAAAAAAAAGTCTTTCACTATATTTTAATTCTACGTATTTGATAATATTAAAATCTTAATACACGAAAATCATTAAATATATGTGTGTGTGTTAAATAGGACTAATTACTTGTAAAGTGAAAAAACGTATTAATTTTATTGAATAAATTATATTATATTTATTGTCATTATTGAAAAGAAAGATCAAGTTTAAGTGGAATTCTTCAAAGAAGATCTGTTTAAACAATTGGACAGAAGGGAAACGTTCGTTATCTTTTTGTTGAACTAAACAAGGGATATTTTTTTATTTATAAACTTGTATATCGTATAATTATTCATTTTTCATGAAGATAGCTTGACAAAATCGCTTAAAGACGATTAACTAGTTATTAGGCTAGCAATTTTTCTTACATTCCTGCGAATGCCTTTTTTGAGTTTTACTATATGATCAAATATCATCACATAATATTCATTCCTTAAATTTATTTGTAAAAATGATTTATTAAAAATATGTTTATTTATATATTTTCGTACTCATAAAAATTATTTCATGAAGAACAACATGAAAAAAATAACAAAGAAAAAAAATAAAAAAATAAAATAAAATAGAACAATAAAATATTTTTTTTAAAAAAAAAAGATCCAGAGCACGAGAGCACGAAGGGATTGATATTTTTGATATTTTTGTTCGCAATTTATTTACTGCATCCGCAGTTTCCGGAGCAATCCGTGCAAGTGCATGTGCTATATAAATTTAAAAATAAATATTTTTTTTTAAAGACACAAATAAGAAAAAAATTAATAATATTTACGTGGATCCGCAGGTTTTACAAGGGTCAGTGCTAGTCATTGTGTTATTTTTTTATATAGAAGTATTTGAAAAGGTTTGATGTTTAAATTTTTTTTTATCGTTTCAGTTGTATGTAAAAATCGATTTGAGAATGCTAAATAGGTGAAAAGAGGGTATTTTTATATTGTTTTTCGATTGATCGGCTTTCCGAATTTTAAGTCGAATCTGGATAATTTCGCGTTATCAGGATATTGTGATAAGCACATGGAATGGTCGCATAAAGAGATATTTTCATTTGTCTATTATTGTAAGCCAAGAAGCTTATCAATTTACATGAACCACACGAAACGGTCAAGTGGTTTTGTCGATTAATATAATGTGATGACTTATATAATCTAAATATCGGCATGTATTTACTTTGAGAGTAATTGATAAAGAAAGATAAAACATGAAAAATCCGGAACGTATAATTTAGGCGCTCAAAAAGATATCTCTGGTGATCTAGTATTATCGTATGAGAATAGTAACGATCTTCCCATATTATTAATCGCGTAGTCGCGCATTAATCTAGCAGCGGTTTTAAAAAAATAGAACTTTAAATATACTAAATTTTAGTGTAAATTAATTTGTTAGTTTTAAAATATTATTAATTTTCATATATATATATACTGTATATACAGAAAAAACCGGAAAATTACAAAAAAGCATGTAGTTCACTTAAACATAGTCCAATCTGGACCCATAATAATTTTGAACATCAAAGCTACATACAGTTTAATGTTATAGTCATAAACATATTACTACTTTTTACTTTTTAAAAATTTTAGCCTTATATAAATAAATAAAGTACTATTACATTTGTAAACTATTGGTGGATTGAATTTAATTAAAATCACTCAATGTCGCAATATTGAATCATTTATGGTAGAATGATGAGAAATTATTTTTCAAATTGGCTTATGGTACATAGTAAAAAATAACTTAAAATCATCAAATTACAAAAATGTGTGTAGTTTGCTCAAATTACATCCAATTTGGATCATTAAAATGCAAAATAATTTTGAAACCTAAAGCTACATTTTAATATTTTTAAAATTCATAGTTGTTTTCTAAATAACTATAAATGCTTATTTATGGTTTAAAAACTTGCATAAAAATTTATTAAATAAATGCAAATATTATTAAAATTAATGTAAAAAAAAGCACACTAAAAATTTTTTTTGCAGTTTAAAATAAGTTATGGTAAAAAATGAATTTGAATTTTAAAAATTGTAATATTAGTACAAATATATATGATGATATAGTATTGTGAACTTATTATTGAAAATAATGAAAGATACCGTAGTTTAATACGTCCATAGTAAATTTTACTATAGGACTTGATATAACAGAACACCCAGGATCACGTGTAATGATGCAATTGCCTGTGCGACATAAAAAGCTATATTAACGCTTAGCTATACGTACATGGGGGTGAATTAGGTTCAAGCCATGCCGAAATATTTCGGCACATTACACCAATTCGGCATTACGAACAAAAACTTTGGTGTAAAGTGTAATATATTTCGCCATCACGCCGACTTAATGCCGAATTATCTGAAATTATTACGCCCTCATGTATAACGCTTAGCCTTTCCCAGAAATAAATTTTTATCTCACTCCGGAACGTAACACTATTTTTTTGTCCGAACCAAATATCCCTATGTCTGAAACTAGTCCACAGCTTCCACCTCTACTACTGTTGCTGGAAATGAGACGGTCTCGCTGGCTGGCGAAATTAAAAAATATGACACGCCAAGCTTATAGAATATTTGCAAGGGCAGAAAAACCTGGAGCTTAGTGAAACGGCTATCAAAATTTTAGAGAAAGAAGAGTTTAATGGCGGGGACTTGTTTGACTTGACCAAAGAAAAGCTTGAGAAATGGGGGATGCCGGGTGGACCTGCTATGAGACTCGTGAATTTCGCTAAGGAGTGCAAGGAGAAAAACCTGAGGTCATTTTCTTCGTACAAGACTAAGAAAGAGTTGAGTGAGGTGTTGCGCAAGTACGGAATCGATAGCAATGAAATAACAAAAATTCCGCCCATTGAGCTAGAGCCTGTGGAAATTGACGATGAAGACGAGGAGATGGAGCAGTGTATAACAGAAATAAAACGCGGGATGGGAATTATAGGTTTGGCAACGGGCAGGAATGAGGCTGTGCGTTGCGATCTATATCGCCAAAAGAATCACTGATAAAGGAATTACCATGGCCCCAGTTCGAAGTGTAGGCGATGAAGCATCAGGCCGAGTCGATTACGCAATCAAAAAAGTCATAGACGTCGCCAATGAGGAGTTGATAGCCATAACAGAGGGAAAACAAAAGGATTTGGTGGCGGGATTCATGCAGAACATAATGCAACACTCTCACAATACAAACACGAGGAAATGGAAAGCATCCGTAGCATTCGATGATGAGTTTGACTACCTATATGGAATTGTTGACCACAAGTACCACCAGAGTTACTTTATTAATACAAATGATTCAGCTCGTAGCCGTGAAATTTTGTTTTACAATCCACTTCATGATCCGGTTTCATTTATCCCATTTCATATATGCTCGAAGCTGAACCTTATGAGGCTCGATGCCTCGTTCGGAACTTTCGGCTCTCTTCAAACTGCGATACGTAATTTTATTTGGGTTCGGAAAGAAATGGCTTATGAGAAAATTTTTTCCTGCTGCAACTGACTGCGCATTTAGGCGGCCTTTTAGACTGCGGTTCGGAGATAATTTTTTGCGATTTGCAGCCATAAATAGAATTTTTTTTTTTTTAGATTATTTCAGGTCTTTTATTTTTTTTTTACTTTCTCCAAACTAGCTCGGGAATGGCCTATTATTTTCGTAGGAGCGTTTTACTATCTCGCTTCGTTATCCGTCAGGTCATGTTCCTTCAGCCGCAAAAACTCACGTTAAGGAAATCAAACCCTGTTCTATTTCAATCGTCGCTTTCGAGATTTTACACAAATCCTACACTTCCTTCCCCTCCACCCGAAGGGCTTAAAGATATAGCCTTCGTTCTGGATAATTGGATAAATACCTGGGCAAAGCCGAAAAAGTTCTAAAAAAACTTATATTTGCGGGCTTGATCGGTTCTACGGGTGATGTTCTTTTTGCTTGGGGTTGGAACAGTTATAACAAACGTAAACTTAACAAAACTGTGGAAAATGGTACTCGGCCTGATGTGAGAATTACAGAAGCTGAATTGGTTCCTCGACCTTTAATCACAGAGTGCCTCAAAAAAATTTTTGTGCCTCGTAGAAACCAATCGTCTTATTATGTAGTCTGTGGTGAACATGGAACGGGAAAAACCACTCTAATAAGGATTGCATCAAGAGAAGTAGGAGAAGATAAGAAAGGAGGCATACAGGGTGGACGCGGGGTAATTTATGTTGATATTCCTCCTGAAGTTTCTAATGTAGAAAGTTTTGGCGAACAATTTGGAAAAGCCCTTAATTTTACGTTTGAGGAAAGGATTTCCTTTACAGGACAACTGATGAAAAAAATATTCGGTTTTACCAACGGTGAACTGATCTTTACTGTCATTGTTCTTAAAGCAAAACTTTGACCTAACTTCTCAGATAAGGATTCCAACAAAGGATCCCAAGTGGATAAGAGCCTTGAAAGCCTTCAAGAGTGCTGCAGCTGTGTATAAAGAAAAGAATCCATGCCATAAACTTCCTGTCATTGTTTATGACAATATAAGTCGATTGATTAATATAGATCCAAAAATTCTTGATTTTCTCCAGGATAATGCAAAGGACAATGCAGATGATCGAAATTACATTGCTGTATTTGTCTGCAGTTCGGTTCCTAGAAGAATGGAATGTAAGTATGACATGATTTTTTTGTGTTCTTGAAAAAACAGTATTACTTATATGTGATTCTTATATTAGCTCGTAGTTCCTGGTCGCGTGCAAAAAAACCAGCGATTGAAATCGGTGACCTTAGCAAGGAAGAATCAATAAGGTATCTATTGAAGCGCGGGGTCAGAGAGGAAGAAGCAAAAAGATTCTATGAATTGGTTGGTGGTCGTATTCTTGATCTAAAATATGTGGCGGACGAATCTCTAACTGGACAAACCTTCAAAGGTAAGATTATCTATATTTGCGTCAAATGAACTCTGTCTGCTGTGAATTAATTGCTTTTTTTCACAGTCATTAAACAGCAAATATTGATGATGTTGAAAAGAAATTTCATTCTGCACGACTCCTTCCAAATGATCCACATTACGAAGTAGGAAAGAGTATTATCAATGATTTGTTGAAGTCTAAGGAGCTTAGCTTTATAGCATTTAAGAAATATTTCAATAAGAATGATGAATTAAATGAAGTGTTGGGAGGCAACATATTTGCTTACCACCCAGAAAAAAACATTGTGAGCTTCCAGTCTCAATCGGTAGAATATTATATTCGGGAAAATGCAGACATATTCATTAAATAGCATAAAAGTTTACAAGATAATACATGTATATATAATAATGTAATAACTAATGCATAATTAATAAAGCAAAATTGATAATAAAGCCCAATATAGGCAAAACTTTATTAGTTTTTCATATAATTAAGAGAGAAAGGCAAGCGAAATATATGATGCTATCAAAGAAGGAGGGAGTACGCGGATCCTAGGCCATTTAATGCGAGTCTCAGTATCATTTTTATTTCTTTGCTCTCTCACATTTTCGAAAAAACATCTATAACTAATTTATTTCTATCGCTATAGCTAACTATGAGATTCTAACACTCCCTGTTATAAACACCAGATTTCAGAAATAAATTATCCAACTCATCTCTACAAAAATTCAAAATTTTTGTCTATCTATATCACTCCCACCCACACAGGTCATATAAATAATTATATTCTGTAAAAGAACCTTTCCGAATTGAAGTAATTTCGAACCTACAGCATAAATTCGGCTGATTAGCTATTGGGTAAATATAATCAATACAATATTTTCGACCCACACACTTAACTCTATACATAATTTTCATAATATTGGATATTTCGATTTTTTTATCAAAAGTATAGATGCTAATCATAAATTTTATTGCGTTGTTGATACACGTGAAATTTAGTGAATTTATTTTTGATACTACGTCTATTATACGTGTGATGGTTCATCAGAGATTTTCTCTCGGCGAAGATCAAAATGCCGATATATAAGAAAAGTAATATGTCCGTTTTAATTTGGAACATCTATAGAGGAGTGAAATTGATTAACATCGTGATGAGTGATGACATGTTTCAAGAAGCTAGCCGAATAATAAACCAACTCTACCTTATTATTATTTTCGCTGAATATATGAATTCGTCTGTTTGCAAATATCGATGATGCAAATTATGGTAAGTTAGATTGGTTTGATTAGTTGATTGATTTTTATCTTACATGCATGAGGCGGATAAAAAGGGTTTACTAACTAGAACATCACCTTTTTATATGATTTTGTTATACACTTTTGGGAGAAATTACGTTAATATGATTGCTTCATGATAATCTGATCAACCACCTCTCCTTAATTTAACAATAAAAAGAATTTAATTTAAAGATCATCAAGGGGCCCTTCTTTAACAATATACGTAAGAACTTTGAGAATATGCGAGAAAGTTTGAGAATAAATTATTATGTGCAGTTACTTGTTTCCGTGATACATGAGACGTAATAAATGATACTCGCATTTATCGAGCTTTGGATCCAATGATTTCGTTACAATAAACTTGACCGAAAAAAACTTTAGCATACATGTTTCCCACAACCCATAACTAGTAATAAATTTGGCTCTTATTGTGTCTTTGCCTTATTGATCATACGAGAAAAAAAGAATACATAATACAGACTACATGATGATACTATTTCAAACTAAAATGATAAAAAAAATTTCATATGAGCGAAGCATTATACTGCTAGCCCTTCCATGATGTTAATATAATTTTCAGAATCCTAATGAAAAAATTGTTTATTAGCTTGTTGCCAATATATTGACTTTGTGTAACAAGTAGGTATTACCTAAGTTCTTCCTAGTAAGACTTGGTGACAGCACTGGATCAGACTGGATCAGGGTTGAAAACTACATAATTTTTAAAGAAACAAACAATTTTTATTAAGCTATTGGACTAGGTTACTTTGTATTATAATGTACTTGTCTTATGATGGAATAGTATTTTCTACATAATTTATTAGTAACATAGCGTGTTTAATATCAAAGTAGTACTTTAAAAGTAATATAAATGAAAAATTTTATTAAATTCGATGGATTTTTATTTAGTGTATAGAAAAATCTATGAAATTCTTTGAAAAAAAAGTTCAATCCTTGTGTAACATTCAGGGTCAAATCTCATGCTATACCAAATTCGGGTGTCATTTTTTTTTAAAAAGTGTTTAAAATGCATTTAATTAGGATTCAAAAAAAATATTAAACTTTAAATACATAATAACAAAGAATAACATAACACCTCTTTTTTCGAAAAAAATATTAAAGAAAAAATTTTTTCTTATGAAATGTACCCGAGAGAAATACTTATTATTGTTGAAACCTTAATACTTGAAAAAAGCTTTCTGTTACATGAAAGATGAAAGATGTAATTGTTTGGTGTACTTATAATACTTTTGCAGAATTTTGAAAGAAAATGAAGAAAATAATTCAGTTATTAAGGAATAGCACATAACGCCTCAATGAAATTTTAGAATCAGGGTATGGTGTGATCAAACGCTTCGGACGTCGGTGCAATATAAGTAAAATTTTATATATAATTTATGAATACAGCAAATTAATAATAGTATAATAATAAAATTTAATTTTATATGTCTCATCAGTTATATATAACTAACTCGGCTTGACTCGACTCAAGTTTAAACTCGACTCGATTCGTATTCGACTTGCAACTTGTTTGTAGGATAATTCGACTCGACTCGTAATCAATACTATATATATTTAAGGCTCTTTTGTACATTTCCCTTATCATGCGCAAAATCGTTAGTTTATGTTCTAAATGTCAAAATCTAAGCAACGACCAGATTGTGTTTTTCCTGAACTTTTCTCTTGTTTCTTGAACTGTAATGATGATTCGTCTGACATTTCTTCCACGAAAATAATTGACAGAGACAAAAAAAAGGTTACATAGTATATATTGTAATTGATTGTTGTCACACGGACGATACATATTTTGAGTAGAACTTTATTTACAATTTTACAATGCTATGATAATCGAACAGAAATTCATCGGAATAAGCAAAAGCTATTGTATATTTAGCTAAACCTTTTTTCTTTAAGACATTTTGGAAATTTAAGACAATCAAATTGGAATGATTTTAAAGTTACGCCCCGCACCGCTTACGGAAAATCCCGACTAAATAAGACTTTCCCATTGTTATCTTATCTCGCACGGACTTTATTTGCGTCTTACAACCTCCGCAAAATAGATGAATAATAAATAAAACTATTTTATTGTTCTTGAAACGTATATGCATTTGTATGCAACTATGCATAATTTACATTCTTTTAGAAAATTGTGATTGGACGATTGAATTAATTTTTTAAAAAAAGGTAATATGATTTTGACTTCCTTTAACGGACGCTTACGTATCAAACACTATAATGGCATATAGGATTGTTTCATATATTGCGAAGAATTAATTGATTCTTGTGAAAATAATAACATAGACTTATTTTGTGACGGGCACTAATTTCACATTCATTCCAAAATGGGTTCTTTTGCCGATCGCTCTTTAATAATAAGCGAAGTGTAAAAGTTTTTTTTTTTTTTTATAAAATTCCAATCTTAGTTTCCGTATGTATCCATAAAAATTTTAACAAAATGGGAAAGGTATTCCGAATCTAACTGTTCATACAAATAAATGTCATAATTAAGAAAAATATACTGTTAGAATTAGAATAGCGTACCATTATGTACAACTACATTATTATAAATTTTCTTTTTTCATTTACATAGAATTTTTTTCATGCTTACATAATGTACCACATTTGTTAAAAAATTTCTTCTCAACTAGTTTAGATTCCAAACCTTTATATAATTATTTCGGATTAATCGCATAACAACAAAAAAAATTTTTTCCGCTTTTCATTTTTATGAGTGACTATTTTTTTAATTGATCACTATGAAATTTTACTTCCGTCCCAAACCTGGTTCTTTTAGGTTATAATAATATATAACTGATGACCATTACTCTTTTTTTTTTATTATGAGTAACACTAAATGCCCATTCAAGCTGTAATTGATAAAGATTGTTTGTAATTAAAAATTAACATGGAAATTTTCGGAATTTTAGGCGTTAAATTTTTTTATGCAAGCGAAGTATGTGAAACTCTATGTTAGTCATGAGGTACTCTTTAAATAGTTAATGTGATAATGTGATGACTTTCTACAAACCTAAAATTTTAGCCTAGAAACATAAAGGAGTCCTTGTCTCCTTGATTTGTGTATTCAATTTATTTTTCCTTGATTTATCGTAATCTCGGAAAGATTTTAATGGAATATCTCGGAATTTGTAGGAATTTTTTTAATGATAATACTGCTTTTTTTTTAAAAAAAAAAAAAAAAAAAAGAAAAAATCTATTTCATCACTTATCCGAAAATTTCCTTGATCCCTCTTTATTTTTAAAGTTATCTACGATTTGTACAAACGGAATATATTATTAACAAGGGTGGTATAATAGAAGAAATATGTTGTGTAAAATAAAAATTATAATAAAATATATATTCTATAATTTGATAACAAATAGATGAAGATAAATATAGAACTCGACTGGATAATTTGATTTATTTCTTCGACCATCACATATTTCGGGTTCGCAAGAAACTATCACGAAATTTGTAGAACGTAACTAATCCGAAATAGACATTTGATTAATTTTTGTAAGTAGAACTCTACTGATCATTTATTAAATCAAAAAGAATCTTTTTTATTAGAGGAATCCTTTTTAATAGAGAATATGCGTTTACATTGAATAAGAGACTTAAAACTTATGCGTTGACGAATTCCCCGTATTCATCCGATATTATCGGAAACAAAATATTTTCTATATTGGGTTTAGCTTCTATTTTATTATTGTTATTTTTTCCGGATCTTAAAAAAAATAATAACGATACCTGTAATTATTGATAGGTAATTAATTTCAGTGACACAAGATAACTGTATATTATGATCTTTTTTTTATTTGTTAGATAACGTTTAGAACTGCTCTTGCAGAGCCGCGAAACTTATTAGTCATGTAATAATATTTGGATCAAATGACACGTATTCGATAAATCTTCGAAGTGAATAATAATGCTAAATGCTTTCCATATTGTCTACTAGTAAGAGGAGAAAGCTAAAAAATAATTGGCTATAGATATTTTAATTTAGTTATTATAATAATTTATATTATATAAAATAATATAAATATCAACCCAATTCGCGAATTCCTCTAATAAAAAAAACCAAAAAAAAAAATAAATAAATAAAAATGAATAGAAGAAGATTGAAAAGGCTACTGATTGCTCAAAGACGTTCCCGTCTTAATCCTTACAATTATAACACTTTATTTTTACATCTTCCTTTGCAAAATATTAGTAATAATAATAATCTTTTTATGAAGCAATTTTTTAATGGTTCTTCTTTTTATTAAAAATTGAATACAAATATTCTTCAAGTGAGTATATTTTTCTTACCCAGTCTTTTTATTAAAAATTTAGAAATTTATATACCGTATTTATAACTCTTCATAGCTGTTATTCGTTATCAAATTCGCTACAAAAAGGGTCGGTACCCTGGTGGATCTAAATTTTCGAAGTAATGCCATGAACTTTTCGATATATTTGATGACTAGTTGATTGATTCAAAACTTAGTTTTTAGAATTAATATTTATCTTTCTATGATATACTAATTATGATTAAGAATTTTTTAATAATTTCTAAGATATATGTTTTAATGCTATGAATAAAACAAAAATGCAAACTTCGCTACATTAGTAGCACATTAGTACATTTTATTTAAAATCTTTTTATAGGCGAAGTGTATAATGTATTGCTATATTTGGTCGTTACTATCTTAAATAAGTTAGATTTAATTAAGAAGAATATGGTGATAGAATAAATTATATGACAATGTGCTAAACAAAATCTCCTTTTCCACTTCCGGCTATGATCCACATTCTATCAAATACTGTGCCTTGTGGCAAAGTAAGTTTTATTTAATTCATTGGATAGAATTTTTGTAATTGTCGTAATGAAGAATTAAATAAAGTGTAACCATTATGTGTAATTATTTCTATAAATGAATCATTGGCGATGCAATATCAACAACTGCGCCATGCGTCTCCTCATGTTTGCTGAGTAATTTAATTGCTTCAAATGACACAATAACTATTATAGCAATTATCCGAGTGCGTATAATTAAAACAATGATCACGAAGTTAATCTAAATATATTTCAAATCTTTTTTTCAAAAAATTTTTTTTATCTTTACTTTCTTTCTTATTCTCTCTTACCTTTTTTTCTCTTTTTTCTCCTATTTACTGTGAAATATATTGTGAGAAAAAATTTGTTGTGCTTTTGTGCGATAAAAAAAAATGGGATCCAATTCCACAGCCACTTTATCCGCAAACGATTTCCCTTATATCACATCCTTAACATCCTCATCCTCATCCATAAATGATGAATATACTCAAGTTACGCACGATGAAATTCTCTTATTATTACGTTCGCGTAAAGAATCCACTGATAAACAATCTGCCGAAGAATTCTTCAATAAAGCCCTCGCATATTTGTTATTATTATATCATAATAATCCTGATGAATGTCATTGGTTTTGTAATGAAGAACTAAGTGACATCGCTACGGAGTTATTGCTTCTTTTTGGTCTTCAACATTCTGATGAACACGTTAATGAATTCAGAACTGTACTAAAAGAAATGTTGAGAAAATGTCTTAAATGTGTAAAGAATTGTATACTAAATAAGAAAGATTTATATGAGAGGTACGATTTTGATCGTTTAAATTTTATAGATAATTAATATTATTTATTATAAAATAATTGTTCCTTTTATTTCTCTTTAGATATAAAGTTAAATATGACGATAAAGAAAGTGTAGATTTTTTGTTTAGTTTAATTCAATCATGGGATGAACAACGTGTATTAGAATCATTATTTTTCTTAAAACTTCAATTAAATCTAAATAAAGAAATATCTAATGATGATTTAGTTCCTATATTTGAAATATTCTTTAACTTATCTTTATTTCAAAATCATGACATCAATGCCATGTTTTCAGAAATGATTTCAAAATTATCACAAAGTTTTATTCAATCATTGGCGGAAGAATTTCCTCCAGGTCTGTTTCTAGCTTCTGTACACGAAAGTGAGGATGTTAGAAAAATTGCTTGGAAATGTTTACAAATAGCTTTGAAAAGTTCAAATTTAAAATCAAATTTGAAATTTGATCAATATCATGATTATTATCAGCTATTCAAGAAACTTTTAGATTATTATCTTTATAATAATTTGAGAAAATCAACATTTGATTATCCTATAGTAAAAAAAGAAGTATTGTATTTAACTGGGATCACAAAGATCATTTGTATCCTGGATTCTGAAATACTTCATAATATATTAAATGAGGATGAAAATTTTGATATATCAACATTATTAAGAGAAAAATTTATCAATAATAAAAGTGAAAGTACATTTGTAGAGATTGTTAGATTTTTACGTGCATTTTTATGTAAATTAAAACATCACTTTTGGTTTAATTCAGAAGAATCTTCACCATTAATGCTTTTGAAAAGTATAATAAATGTGACAGATAATCAGATCTTTTATAATGTGATGGAATCAACAAAATCTGAGACAACAAAAAAAGTTGTATTCGATTTGTTCCCTGATATTATAGATTCTTTACGTGATTATGATGATGAAGAATACGATATTTTTATAAATGTTATGTTGGATAATTTACTATGTATATTTCAACAAAGTGATAGGAATGTGGATTTTTCTTTAAGATCATTGAAGTTGGCTTTAAAGATAATAGAAGATAATAATTATTCATTTCATTCTAAATTATATTATAAGTTTCAAGATGCGATTAATGATAGATTTGGAATATTTCACAAAAATCTTTCGGGATCTGAACGAGAAAAAATTATTAACGAAATTTTAAAGTATGGAAATGAAGTTATTCAGGATGAAAATGATGATCAATTCAGTGAATCTGAACCAAATCCAATAATAGTAGAATCCGTACCAAAAAAAAGAACTCTAGAAAATCCAATTTCACTTAATTCGCGGACAACAAATACTCCATCTATTACTTCTAAAGACTCATCTGAATTAATAACTACTGAGACTACAAAGACTACTGAGGAATCATCTGAAAAACAACAGAAAAACGTGACATTAAAGATGATGCCAAGGAAACCTATTTCTTGGAATCAATCAAAAGCACCTAATAGTCGAAAGGAACAAAGTATAATCAGTAAAATGCGCGAGTCATTCCTAAAAGAACAAAAGAAGAAATTTGAAATATATAAGAAATCTAAAGAGGAAAATGAAAAGTATGCTAAGATCGACGAAGAGCGTCGTAAACTCCGAGAGATCGAAATAGTTGATTCGGAAACTTCACAAAAATCTTTATCAAGATCAGTTACACCCCAGGCTATTTCATCAACATCAGATAATGAAAGTGCGGAAAGTGTCAATCCTAGAAAATCGAAAAGGGTGAAAATAGATGACGGTAAAAACTCGAATAATTTTAATAATTCAAGATTGCGAAAGTTTATTCCACCACCACCGAAGCCAAGAAAAACAAAGTTGCTTGATATGAGTGAAGTAATTAAACATAATAAATCATCGTTTCAACAGCGAGCAGTCGCCAATAAACGTAGAAGAGATAATATAGAAAAGAGGTTGAAACCAAATATAAATAATCTCTTCAAGAAAGTATTATCATGGGGTTTGAAATCAAAAGGAGAACTTCCACCAAATACTTTAAGAGATCAATACCATCAAATTCCAGACACATTCGAGAGTGTCGAACAATATATCGAAATTTTCGAGCCATTATTGATCTTGGAATGTTGGCAAAGTTTCGTGCAATCGAAAGAAGATTTAGATATGGATAATGATAAATATGATAAATTGATAATTAAAGGTATAGCTTCCATTGATGATTTTCAAGAATTATCGTGTAGGATGAATTTGGATAAGATGAGAAATATAGCTGATAGTGATTTAGTAATTGTAGTACAGAATATTCCAAACAAAGACTCAGCTAAAATGTTTTTGGCTATTGTGAAAAGTTGCACGAACCATGAACATGTTACATTATTATGTTATTTACAAAATGAAGATATGAGTATTAGGAGCGAGTTGAGGCCAGAAACGAGTTGGTTGGTATATAGAATCATGAGTCTAACACCTCCTAAACGGGAATATGCTGCTTTAGTTGGATTGCCATACTTTCAATACAAAGATGTGATCTTAAACCCGAAAGGGCAAATTTATAGTCCAATTCCTGAAAATGAATTAGTCGAATATATGACAAATTTTCACATTAATCAATCCCAAGCAGAGGCTGTTCACAAGGTCATACAACAGAAAAATGGCTTCTCGTTAATACAAGGTCCTCCGGGTACCGGCAAGACATCGACAATACTAGCGATCATAAGTTCTCTTAGAGGTGTATCTAATCACTATAAACATAGAATTTTAGCATGTGCACCTAGTAATGCAGCGGTGGATGAATTGGAAAGGAGGCTTCGACAAGGAATTTACAATTCTTGTGGTGATTTCGTTCATTTGAACGTTGTAAGATTTGGTAAATTAGATAGTTCAGATAAAGATCCTAATTCACCCGAAGGTGAACAAAAGTTAAAATTGGATCGATTGGAAAAAAAATTAAAAAATTTAAATAAAAGACGTCAAGAAGCACGAAGTGGATGGGATCGAAGTACGATAGATGCGGAAATTGATCAAACTAAGGATGAAATAGCGAAAGTTTATGAAATTTTGAGAAATTTGAAAGCAGAACAACAAAGTGTTAATTACATGGCAAAACGTGGAAATGTTAGTAATGCCGATTTGTTCGAAGCCGATGTTGTTTGTGCGACATTGGCAGGAAGCGGACACGAGACATTTGCAAATATTGGCATACAATTTTCTACTGTTATAATTGATGAAGCCGCCCAAGCGATAGAATTAAATACATTAATACCTCTCAAATACAACGCAAGCAGGATTGTTTTGGTTGGAGATCCTAACCAATTGCCTCCAACGGTATTGTCTCAAATTGCTACAGATTATTCATACGAACAAAGCTTATTTGTTCGATTTCAAAGATGTTTTCCGAGTGCTATTCACTTGTTAGATACACAATATCGAATGCATCCCGAAATTAGCAGATTTCCAAGTCGTTTGTTTTATAACAATGCATTATTAGATGCACCTGATTTAGAAAGAAAAAAATCGCAAGTATGGCATAGTATGCATATCTTTGGACCGTATAGATTTTTTGATGTTGAAGGAAAAATGATTAAAGATAAGAAGATGTCTTCGTATAATACTGATGAGGCTTATGTAGCCGTAAAATTATTTTTAACTTTAATCAAAAAATTCCAAGATGTTGATGTAAGTATTTTATATATATACTTATCTTCTTTAGAAAAAAGGACAAATAGTAATAATATCTCATTTACATCATAAATATTTTTTTTTAGTTCAAAGATAAAGTCGGTATTATTACTCCGTACAAAAGGCAATTGATTGAGCTCAGGGCAAAATTTAAGCAAAAGGTTCCTGAGTCTTACTACAATAAGATAGAATTCAATACCGTAGTAAGTAATTATTTGAACGATAATTTATTTTATTTATCAAGCTAATTACTAATTAATTTGGTTGTCATAATTCAGGATGGATTTCAAGGGCGGGAAAAAGATATAATAATATTTTCCTGTGTTCGAGTTGGAGAAGATAAAGGGATTGGGTTCCTCAAAGATATTCGTCGCATGAACGTAGCCCTAACTAGAGCTAAATGTTCATTGTTTATCCTCGGAAATAGAGCGGCATTAGAAACTAATTCTCAGTGGAAAGGATTGATTAAGGATGCAATACAACGAGGCTTTTATACTGATGTAAGTGTTAAACTGACCCTTTTTTTAGTTAAACATTTCTTATATTAACTCATTTATTTGGGGACACTTCTTTTTTTTTTCATCAGTGTTCTGATTTAACATTTGAGAGAGGACTTTTATAAGAGAATGTAATTGTTTTGTGGGCATTGACATATAATTCACATAATAGATAATATAATAATTTCTTGTAATTTGAGGACCACAAAATAAAGTTGGATAATAATAGTTTAATAACAAAAAAAAAAATTATTTATTACATAAATCTTTCATCAAAATAATATTTAATTGATTCATTAATTTATTACTACTGACCACTATTTTTTAAATTATGGATAACATCTTATATAAGTTTATCACGTGACTTTTGGCCAATCAATAAAGGATGAATGCTAGAAGCAATTCAATATTAAAATTATTAGAAATCATTTCAAAATTAAAGTAATCGTTTAGAGATGAATTTATTATTAAATATATTAATAGGCCAAATATAGACAAAGAAAATTTGTGAAGTTAAATCATTAAAACCATGAGTTTTGATATATCTGTTATATCTGCAAGATAGATTTTAGATTCTAAAGAAAAGAACAGACTTTTTATTTTAGAAATAGAAAAGAAAAATAAAAATAAAAACTAATATTTAGTTTTATTACGTCCAAATGTTGCTTTAATTTTTTATATTTTTAATATAAATTATTGAGAAGTGAAACATCATCTGATTAATTAGATGAAAATAGAGAGGTACCCTATGTTATTGTCATCATCAGTAATCTTCAATAACCTGTTGTCAGTTGTGTATATTCATTCTCATTATTCTCATTTTAAAATGCTAAATATGTAATTTGTTATAATGAACTTCGATGCGACTACCAGGATTTGGATTACCTAATATAGCAAATTCAATTTATTTCATTGATCGTAAAAAAACTATAAATTTTCCATTACACTGCTTAACAATCTTGTTTGCGTTTGTTTGACGAGTATCTATCTATTTCAGTCAGAAAGTATAGTATGGCTACTACTAACCAACTGAAGCAACTTGCAGAAAGATCTCGTAAGGTTGCAAATGCAATCGTAAAACAAGACATACCGCCCATTGAGCGAAATTTGGAACAAATTGAAAAACAGTCGCGTAAACTTGCTGATAAAGTTGTAAAACCTGGAGAAGAACCTGAAAGAAAAGCGTAAGTTCCTTAATTAAAATTTTTTTATTAATTATTGGAAAAGAACTATTTTTCATCATTAAAAAACTTATTTAATAAGAACAGTGAATATTTGTGATACATTGCTGTTTCTCGTTTGTAACTTTTTTTTTAATTGAAAAAATAATGGCCAATCTTTTCTGAAAAATATTTTTAATAATGCTGACGCGTCTCTAGCCCTTATTTTTTAGCGAATATTGGGATTGATGGTGATAGATTATCACAAGAAGTTAAGAGAATAAATGTATTGGGTGCTTTTGAACCACGGGATATTTTACCAGATACGGATGTTGAGGTAAATCAAGATTTTGTAGTTCCTGGATTTGATTACTTTCCTTCTTATTAACCTATTTTTTTTGTTAGAAATTTATTGAACATAAACATCAACAAACGATTTCTAGTATTATTAAAGATGGACATACACAGGTTGAGCAAGATTTATTATTAATTTTTATTGATTCGAATTATTTACTATAAAAGTATGAAATTTTTTTAATAGCTAACTACTAAAATTTAGACCATAAATGATTATAACGCCTATTTTGATCGATGTCTTATACAAGATTGGGACAAAACAAAAAGAAAAGTTTTTGAAGAACTCGGTCAGCATATTCCAACTGGTACTTCCAGTAGTAGTTCTGATTTATTTTCTACACCAGGGAATAGTCGTTCTATATTTCAAACTCCATTGAGAGGGTCTTCTTCAGGAAGTTTTCCCGGATCCTCAACCCCGGTTAGCTCCATGTTTTTGATATGCAATCTATTATTTTAAAATCAATATTAATTATTATATAATGATTTTTAGAGATCATCTTATGTAACTGCAGGAGAAAGAACAGTATCATTCAGGAGCGAATCAACTTCACAATTAAATCAGAGGCATCTGATATATTTTGATATCGTATCTAAGTTAAACAATTTTAGATTATCGAAGATAGAGTATGGTATTATAAATGAATTTACAAATGCCGCAAAAAAACTTGGTGTAGATTATGTAAGAGTCATTTATTTATCCCAAATCATTTTCAACATAATAAGGTTTAAAGGTGGAAAATTTTTTCTTTTAATTAATGCATTTATTTATAATTTCTTTAGGTAAAAAAATTAGTTCAATGTTGGCAGAGTCTTATATCTATTGTTGGAGAAAATAATGTTATAGATGGGCGTTTTGCCCGTTATCCTTTAAAAGAACGTCATTATGCTAAAGCATATATGGCACCTGCTTCAAGTCTGGAGAATAAAGAACTCTACAGGACTTTATTAAACGGAGCAAAACGTTATCTGGAAGAATCGTATCCTTTTTTTCTGAGTATTTCAATAATTATACAATACAATGTAATGCTATTATTTCTGAACTTTTTTTAAAGATATCGCGCATATTCATTAGAATATGTGAATTCATTCCGTACCGAAGCTCTATTGGGCGGACAGCCGTCCGTAAGTAATACAGCTCGCGCTATGCTACGTGCTATCCATAGGCCTAATGGAGGAATTCCAATAAATAACTTACAGGTATTTGAAGTTTTTATCTTAATTATTCTGTATAAATTAATTCATGTAATAATCTCGAATTTATCAAATTTATTATGTATTAAAAAGATGGCGGAAAATATCCCAATATGGGGGCATATTTTTATTTTGCTTCGTCAAGGTCATTATCAAGATGCTTTACAGGTTGCACAAGGTTATAAAAGCAACTTTTCAAAACAAGACCAGACGTTTATCGTATATTTTACAAAATTTATAAATAATAATAATAGGTTTGTTTGCTAAATTGTTTTAACAGTACCAAATTTTATTACTAATGGAATTAACCATATAAAATATTTTAATATTTTTCTCCTATATTTTACAGTCTTCCTTTGGATGACCGACAAAAATTAGTGACAGAAATTAAACAATGGCCACCTCTTCCAGTTCATTATTATGACCCGTATAAATGCTTACTGTATCAAATAATTGCTCAGATGGAAGAATTACCCCAACGGACACCGACAGACAGTATTAGTCCTACATTTGAAGATTTTATGTGGTTACATGTAATTATTATAATACTTAAAACTTCTGTTAATTATAATTATTTCTTTATTTATCTTATTCTTTTATTTTATAGCTAATGTGTATTCGTGAAATAGATATGGAAAGTGAAACCGGTTCAGATAATCTCTCACTTGAGAGATTTCAAAAGAAAGTACGGGATTTAGGTCCCGCTCATTTTAATCACAGTGGTAAAGATCCTATGCAATATTTCCGTGTTTTATTGTTAACTCTTCAATTTGAAAAGGTAATTATTTAAATTACTGTATTTATGCTCTTAATATAAGAAAATAATAACTTTTAATATTATCAATTAGGCGATATATTATCTCTACCATGAGTATACTGAGGATGCTGTACATTTTGCTATATCACTTGCATATTATGGATTGCTTAGAGTTCCAGAATCTGCAGAAGCTATGGCATTAAGTAAGTTTAATGAAGAATGATTGAATTCCAAAATTCACTTAATGTGAAATCGAGTTTTTAAAGTTAAATCATTTCAAACATCACACAATTTATTGGTATTTCTATTTCAACATTGAATACATTGAATGAAGTTATTGATCCTATTCGGATTGAATTTTATATTTATAGTTATTGATGAAGATGAATCTCGTCCAAAGCTTAATTTTAACACAATTATATATCAATATGTGCGTAAGTTAGCCAATGATAAAGCTTATAGCACAGCATTCCAATACCTTATTTTGCTTTATCTGTATGGAAACCGCCAAACAGACAGTGGACGATATCAGAGTGAGTTATGTCATTATTATGTTAGGCAACTTGTATATGACACAGAAGCGTTTTCAGAATTGGTTGGTGATGTTCGGAGTAGAGAGGTTCGTATATTTTATCATCTGCATATAAACTATGGTTCCATTGAGTTAATATTTAACTTATTATTTTAAATTAGGGCCAAATAAAAAAATATATGTCTTTAATGTACATTGATGATGAACAAGAATTCAATGAAACTATAGTTGATGCACTTGCTCGACAGTGTGTTGAAGATGGAAAATTTAAAGCAGCTCAAAGTCTTTATGAATTAACAGAGGTAAACAAATGAATATAAACTTTTACCTAATTAGTTAGGATAATGAAATTTTATGTTTTTCTATAATTTTCTTTTGTAGAATTATGAGGAAATCATTGTGTTGCTTAATAAGATGTTAGCGGAATACATATGGGTTTCTATTCAAGGTGTTGCAATGCAACCAGAAAGTGCACAGGAATTGAATCCACAAGAAATTAAGAAAGTGTTACAGGATTATAAAAAACATCAAATAACAATGAGATTACCAGCAGAACGTATACAGACGTGTGAAAAATTACTCGGTCTGGTTGACTTTATAGAATTGTACAAAAAACAAGATTTTGAGAATGCCCTTAATGTAATAATTTCTTTTATAATTATCATTTGATTTATAAATATAATTTATACGTATTTATTTATTTATTTATTTTTTTAAAAAAATAGGTTATACAAAATGTTGACCTCTTTCCCTTTGAAGAAGATGTTAGCATAATTAAACAAAAAGCTGCTGCAATAGATGGGTTTGATGGTCAATTGAAGAACTGTGTGGCAGAACTTCTACTTATCACAATGCGTTGTATACATTCACGTTATGAACAATTGAAAGAACAAACTTCATTTATGTCACCGAGTCCTTCGAGTAAATATTTAGATGTAAGTTTCTTCTTTTACAATAACATCTCATAAAATTTCAAAAAACCTTCAACTAAATTATTTTTTAATTCAGGATACTTTTGTTCTTCGACAAAAGGCTAAATGCCTAGTTTCATTTGTAGGATATTTAAAATCAAGGTTATCCATCTGTTTAAAATTTTTATTGTTATATTCATGAGACTTGTAATTAACTTCATTCTTTTCTTAATTATAGCGCAATTACATCAGATGTTTATCAAAAATTGAACGAGCTCGAAGTTTTAATGAGATAAATGGATCAGTTGATCGTAATTTTGAAATACAACTAAGTAAATTATATTACAAAAAATAAATAAATAAATAAATAAATAATAAAAAAAAAAATAAATTAAATAATCCCATACGTATAAAACTTTTGATTCATTTCAAAAAATATGCCTGCCATGATTAAATTTTAAATAAATTACAATTTATAATTTCCCGCATATAGATGCGCTATTCAAATAGTCCTTTTTTTATTTTCATGACGTTAAGACTCATTCTATATGTGCTAAATTTAATGCTAAACATGATAAAATAGCGCATTTCTTGTAATGCTCACAAATTAATTTGCTAATCTTTCTAAATAAGCCTTCCAACCAGCATCTCTATATCGTTGCGCTTCTACAGCAACATCTTTGTCACTTCCGTAAATTCCACGGCCCACAATAATAATATCACTGCCACTTTCCAATATAACATTCCTAGGTGTTCTATACTGTTGACCTAATCCATCCGTAGAAACATCAAGTCCAACTCCAGGGGTCATGACTATAAAATCTTCTTTATCATCATCGCTAATTAATTTCCGTCCAGAAATAAATCCAATAACAAAATCTTTATGTCTACGAGCCATATCTACTGCAGCTTCTGTATATGCTCCAGTGGCCAAACTACCTTTAGAAGACATCTCTGCAAGTAGTAGTAATCCACGACCCAAGACTAGCCCCACTTCTTTTAATCCAGAAACTATTCCATCACCAGGTAAAGGATGTGCATTTGTAATATCTGCCCATTCTGAAATTTTGTAAATACCTTTGGAATATTGATGCTTCACTGTGTTTCCTAATAGCGAAAAGATTTGAAAGATTTATCATTTATACATAGAATCAAGAAAAAATAAATGTTTATTTATTTATTATTATAAGCACAGACTGCACCAATATCAGCGAATTTCCTATCTTCAAAGATCATAAATTCGTGTTTGGTCCGCAATTCCTTAAGTTGTTCAATAAAATCTTGATCAAAATCTATCAAAATGTCTATATGAGTCTTAACATTAAATAAATTAATTAGAAAAATATCAACAAATATTTTTAACTATTTGCTTTAAAACTTTACTTTTAATAAACAAATGTATGGTCCGGCCTTATCAGCTATTTCAAGAAACTCTCGTTTCGTAGTTACATCAAGAGCAAGTGATAGATTAGTTTTCTTATGTTCAATAAGAGAGAGAAGTTCACGAGCTGCTTTATTAGAAAAGTTTTCAACACGTTCTCCATATTTCTTCTTTGAAACCATAGTAAAAATAATTATGATGATAATTTTTTAGGAGATACCTTAAATAGCATGTGATTCACTATAATTTTTAACTATATTTGTATCTTAGTTTTTAAACTTGTACATCTAAGAAAGACCTGGGATTCATAAAGAATGGGAGAAATGTAGTAATGCACATATCATTTCTATTTATAATAATTTGTGTATCGAACATTATTTTTTATTTTTAATTTTTAAAAATAATTTATATCAATAAAATTACTTAAAAAAACGTCTTTCCAAACACATGGATTATAAAGGATTTTCTAGTTCTAGTACATCTATCAATGGCTTCGGAAATCGTACTCCAGCAAATTTTAATTTAGCGGGTCCTAGCAGCAGCACTGGACTTAACCGACCTGTTCAAAATAACATCGCGAATGGTGTTAATGGTGGTGGTTATCCTCCACCAACATCTCAAAACACTAATATGGTTTGTTTCAAATTGAAAAAGTTTACGTATTATGATACTTATTTTTTTTTTAATTTTTCTCATTTTTTGTTATAATATTTGTAGAGAATGGGAAAATGTACGTGCTGTGATAGGTAAATTATTCATTTATACTTTCATTTTTTTATCAGGCTATATAAAATTTGTTCCATAGTAATAAATAATAACAGTTTTTTCTCTAATATAGTACTTTGCGATTTCCAATCACAGTGTCTTGTTTCCGATGTACCGTATGTCAAACTATCAATGACTTGAAACCATCTATACAAAGATGTATGTATTGAATTATCAGGCGAGCCAAGAATAATGTACTTTAATTTGTTTTGCTTTTAATGATTATATGCTATGATGAATTAATCTGATTTCTAATTAATAAAGCGGAACTCATCACTCCGTTAACATTGGACAGAATTCGATCAATGATTGATACTTGTATAGTTCATAGCAATGGAAAAGGTACTCCAAACTATGAATTATTAGAACAAGCTATACAAAAATCTTTTTCTAATTGGTATATTTTGAATGAAAGTTTCAGTAACGTAAGGATTAATTTTTCTTGGAATATTCATCATATACGTATATATATATTATATAGTATATGCTAGTATTAATCTTATTAATAGAAAATATTAAATTTTGTGATAAAAAGGGTCGGCCTGTCGCTTTGGACGATTGTGGTGTCGCATTAGATGATGTTAGAGAAGCATACAGAATTATATGTGATTTGGTGTGTTAGATTTTAATATAATATCAAATTTATTTTGAAATTAGCTAAAATTAATTAAATATTTTTTAGCCTGAAAGTGTTATAAGGTCAATGATGAAATCAACTGAGAATATATTGAAACGCCCTGGAAGGTAATATTAGACAACAGTTCATATCTTAATTTGGAATTACTTTTTAATCTTATATGGTAATTTGTTTTACAATTCATTAAAAGAATGTTAAAACGCAAGGAGGACATAAAATTCTTAATGATAATTCTCGAGGTTTGTATTTTTTTTTTCGAAATTATGAATATTATTATTTTACATAATCATAATGAAATCATTTATAAATTTTTGTTTATTAGAACCCACTTCTTGGGCAACATAATTATCCTCAAGAGTTATATCATCATCATGACATTATAAAAAGGATATTTGGATTACTTTCTAATTTAAGCAATGAACTTCATCATTATTTAGTTAACTGGTTTACACGGTTAGTTTAAAATTTTTTTTTTTTTTTATGTTAAAAAAATAACCTGTGAAATCGGTTAAGTATGATATATAATTAATTTCTGATTATGTTTTTCTTTAGATTATCCGTTAACATTTTCCGAAAACGTATAGAATTAGTTAATTCCTTTATCACATTTCTATTAAACAAACAACGCAACACGAGCCCCAGAATTCCGCCTGATTACGAGTCAGATTGGAGAATTAGCTCTGCTGCACGAGTTATGGCATTGTTATGTACGAAATTTTACAATCTTTTTGAAATTAATAATAGTAGTTACCTTTACCTTTTTTAATAAAATAACTCTTATTTAGTTGCGGCGAATAAACAATCATCTAAGGTCCCGCTATCAGATTTTTATAACACATTTGTAGATTACATCGACTTACTAACAGATTACAATACATGGGAACAGCGGTCTGGGTTAGTAACCGTTGGTGGGTTGGCTTATATTTGTTGAATAATAAATCTCACAATTTATTCTTGCCTGTATCTTCACCCATCTCCTTATTTATAGAAAATTTGCATTCTGTCAGTATCCATTTTTAATAAGTATGGGAGGAAAAATAAAAATTATTGATTATGATGCAAAACGACAGAAGGATATGAAAGCACAGGTACGTTTTTAAATTAATTTATTATAATTAATTTTACTTTATTTGTTTACAATTAGAAAGGCCGAATAGATTTATGAACATTTCTAGCTTTTTTTTAGGAAGCTCTCTATACAATATTTTTTTATAAACGTATTACGACACCAACATTAAACTTAAAGATAAGGAGAGATTATTTAATTGAAGATTCATTGAAGCAAATTGAAAATTCATTGAAACATATAGAAGATTATAATTCAGAAATTGGAATGGAGCTGAAAAAATCATTAAGGATAGAGTTTGTTGGTGAAGATGGTGTTGATGCAGGTGGTTTAAGAAAAGAGTGGTTCTTATTATTGGTTAGGCATTTATTTGATCCAAAGTTTGGTAAGTGCAATACCTTTGAGTTAATAATTATTTAAATTTTTCAGTATTAATTACTTATTTTATTTTAAGGTATGTTTACTTGGGATGAGGACTCTAAACTATGCTGGTTTAATCCTGCAAGTTTAGAAACAAGTGACCAATATTATTTAGTTGGAATAGTTATTGGGCTCGCAATATATAATTCCACTATATTAGATGTACATCTTCCCTTAGCATGTTATAAGAAATTGTTTGGTATATATGTTGGTTTAGAGGATCTAAAGGTATTTCAACCGGTATGTTATCACATTAAATAATAATAGCCATATTGACGAATTGATTTTACTATTAGAAATATTATAAATTTTTTTGATTTTATAAAAGTCCTTTGCAAAAGGTTTAGAACAACTTCTTACATTTGAAGGGGATGTTGAATCCACATTTTGCCGCGATTTTGTTGGTGAATACGAAGCATTTGGCGAATTAAAAAGAGTTCCTCTTATACCTAATGGCGAAAACATACCTGTAACAAAATATAATAGGAGAGGTAATTATACGAAATGTTTTATATCGATTAAAATTACTTTATCTTTTAATTAAAAACTACTTTATATTAATTCATTTTTTCAAATAGATTACGTTGAAAGATACGTTAATTTCGTGCTTAATGATTCTATTACAGAACAGTTTGAATCATTTAAGCGCGGATTTTACCATGTTTGTGGTGGTAATGCTTTGTCTGTACGTATTATATTGTACCGGTTTTCCTTTTTAACAGTGTAGCTAAAATTTAAATTTTTTTTTATAAAAATTCAAGCTTTTCCAACCCGAAGAGATCGAACTTTTAGTTCGAGGTAGCGCAGAACCACTAGAAATTGATGAGCTAAAAGCAGTGACTGTATATGAACGTTTCAGTGAAGATGAAGAAACGATTAGAAACTTCTGGTCCTTATTTCGAGAGATGGACCCTCAAATGCAAAGAAAACTATTGACATTTGTAACAGGAACGGATCGAATTCCAGCTACAGGGTTGGCAAATTTAGCATTTAAAATTTCATGCATTGGAGAAGATAGCGAGAGGTAATCATTGATAAAAAATTTTGGTTTTTTCCTAGTTTTATTAAGTTTTTTATTTAAAAAACAAAAATGAATTATAGATTTCCGATTGCGCATACTTGCTTTAATCAACTTTGTTTATATCGGTATCGTTCTCGAAAGAAATTGGAAGAAAAATTAAAAAGATCTATAATGGAAAGTGAAGGGTTTGGATTGAAATAATACGATACAAATAATTTATGTCAACTCTTTTTCATTTATTATTTTACATTGCATTTCTGTTTTAATATCGCTTTTTTATCCTTGAAGGTTTTTTACTTTCATTCATAATAATCATTGACGTACTTTTTTTGGATAATAATTTTGTAACAAAATTCTTTTTTTATATTTATTTTTAATTTAACTCGTGTTTCGACTGATAGACCCAATGTACTTTAGTTATTTATATTATGAAATTGATAGTCTATTTATACACAAGAAAAAAAAGAATTAACGTTTATATAGTAATATTATGCACCCTATTTTTATACATACTCTTTAAATTATCAAACATTCATCAATCGGTCATAGCACTTAAAAATTTCGATTTTCGCCTTAAATTTTTTTATCTTTAAGTGAAATCTATTTATTTTTTCACGAACTATATTGGATTATTTAGTTAAATACAAACTTTGATAAGTAGGATTTAATCGGTGTAATTTTATTTTTTCTTTAATAAAACTTGCAAGATATGAGAAATAACATCATTTTAATCATTCAAGAAATTACACTTGCTGATTTATTTATATTTATTTATCACTTAAAATTCATAATTCATCATAATAATTTATTGGTTACTTGACACTAGAAAGCATCAATTAAATATATTTAAGAGTATTAAAACGGGGGTAAAATAAACAAATATTTATTTTTCTCGTAAATCATTTCTCCTTAAAAAGAGAATTGATAGGATCATGTTTGGATTACCATTATTATGTATGTATCTTTTTACCGTTTATTTGTTTGTAAATATCACTCTCAAACCTATTTAATAAATAAATTAAATTTGATTTAAAAATTCTCTTGTAAATAAATATGTAGTGAAAATTTAAATGTTGCAAATGTTGCAAAGAAATGACTTTTATCCAGATGTTTTTTCAGAATCATCATTTCATCAGAAAAAATTTGTCCTATATTTCATCATTGTAGCTATGTTACAAACAGGAAGTTTCCTGCTGAATGAAGTAGGGACTCGTGTAACTTCCATATAGGTTATTTATTGAACTTATGGGATTTTATACATAAATGCAAGTAAACAATTAAAAAGTTTCTAATTATGTGCAATATAAAATTGTTCAATGGTATTTATATAAAGCTAAACTCGATCAAACGTTTAAAACACCAACCAGATACTTTCTCTAGTAACGCTACACATGATCCATTTGTGCGAAGTTTCGAAATAACTATTAATTCTTTATAAATTTCTTTTCTTTATTCGTACAAATACATTTTATATATATTCATTTTTTTTTCTTCCTTACATCTATCTTTAAAACTACTTTTGTCAAATGGACGACTACCTTACTGTAAAGGAGTTGGGAAATGGTTCATTCGGCACAGTTGTACAGGCAAAACACAGCCAAACTGGTCAAGTGGTGAGTTTTACGGAAATTTATTCAATATTTTTTGCCTTATACATATATAAAGTATTTTTTTTAAGATCTTTTTTCGTCAAATGGTATTAAAAAAAGTGTTTTTAGCGATAATAAAAATAAATTAAAATGGGGACTACCAATTTTATATATTTTTAAGCCTTAACAAAAGTACTTGAAGAGATTAATCTTAGAATAATTATATAATAATTTTTTTTAATAGCTATTTATATATTTTAATTTTCTTTCTTTGTGTAACATAAAGGTAGCGATCAAAAGAATGAAAAAGAAGTTTTCTTCGTGGGATAAAGTGTGTGAACTTCGCGAATTCAAGGTATTGACTGGAAGATGGATTTTTGAACGATCTAATTTCTATTGTCTTTTTTCGTCTCGCAATCTTTATTTTTCACATTAGATTCGTACCATCCACGTGATTTTAACATTATTTTGTTAATTAATTTGGAATTGGAAAATAAATAATAAAGGCTTTAAGAACCCTACCGTCACATCCAAGTATCATTTCTCTATTAGAAGCTTTTCTTATACCACAAACACGAGAATTATATTTTGTTTTTGAATATATGGAAGGTAATCTTTATCAATTAATAAAAGATAGAAGAGGAAAAAAGTTGAATGAAAATATTGTACAATCTATCATGTAAAGTTTTATTTTATTTTTGTTTAATCGAATCACAAATTATATATATATATACATATATACATATATGACTAATTTTTTTTTTTGTTTAATAATTTATAGATTTCAAATACTTGAAGGACTTTATTTTATTCATTCATATGGAATTTTTCATCGTGATATGAAACCGGAAAATATCCTAATATCAACTCAAAAAAAAATAACTTGTGAATATGATGTAGAAAATGATCCTAATACTAAAAATAATTGGTCAAACGATATAGATGATGAGTTTGAGTATATAGTAAAAGTTGGTGATTTTGGTTTAGCGAGAGAGATAAAATCGAAACCTCCATACACAGATTATGTTAGTACAAGATGGTAAGAAATTCTTAAAGGTGCGTGTTTAAATTGCTATTTACATATAGAGTATTTTATTTAATTTTTTTTTTTTTTTTTAAAAAAAAAAAAAATTCTAGGTATCGTGCACCAGAAGTACTTTTACGTTCTAATTCTTATTCTTCACCAATAGATTTATGGGCAGTTGGAACTATTTTAGCAGAATTGTTTACTCTAAATCCTTTATTTCCTGGGTATAGTGAAATAGATCAATTATATACAATTTCTAAAGTATTAGGAAGTCCAAATGTTAAATCAGAACTTAGTGTGCAGACTGATGGAATTGGTGGAGGAGAATGGAAAGAAGGTGTTAAACTAGCAAAGTCAATGGGATTTTCTTTTCCGCAGGTAAAAATTATATAATTAATCTTTATTTATACCTAAATTTAGATTATTTGCAAGTTCATTTCATATGAAAATAAGTATTGATTCAATTAATAACTCACTTTCAACTATTAGACACCCCCACAACCATTATCAAATATGTTTTCTCAATCTACTCCACCTTATTTTCTTGAATTTCTTTCAAATCTTTTGCGCTATGATCCAAAACAACGTCTCACTGCGTTAGATGCTCTCAAACATCTATATTTTACTGAAAGCAATTTAATATTTACACCGATTAATGAAATAGAGGAAATTAATTTAAATAAAAGAATGGAAAAAAAGAGAAAAAATGATAGTTTTTTGTTCAAAAGAGGAAATTTATCTCCAGGAGACAAAAAGAACAATAATCGTTATATATGGACTAAGGCAACAGATGGACAAAATAAAGATATAGTTGAACTGTTTAACAGTGGACCTGCATCACACTTGCGACCTTTGGATATTGAAGCCGCAAATAATGTTAGACAAGAGGAATTTGTACTTCCTACAATCAAAGCTATTAGTCCATTTAGGGCGTCTCAAGACAATGGTTTCGGAGATAATATGGAGTCTATTGAACAGAGTATAATTAAAAATCATCTAGTAAGAGAGCATGGAACGATAATGGAAGAATATGAGCATGAGGAGACTTCATCGATAAGCAGGCCTTATACAGCACATTGTAATGGACATGGAAGAAGATCCATAATAGATAACGCTAAACCAATTCCTATACCGCGCGGTAGACAAGGGCATGGTTTTAATGGTGATGTTTCTTCAAGGCACAAATCAAATTTAAGTAGATCATTTCAGTTTCCGCACGTACATAAAAGGGATCGTTCTAGTGCAACAAGTGAAATAGATCAAATGATAAAAGAAATTGAAAAGATGAATCAAGGAACTGATTCATCAAAAATTGATTATATTTCGCCTATATCACCCAAGGCTGTTGATTTACGAAGATATCAACTTCCAGATGATGTTATGAAGTTTTTTGGAGCTGTGGATGACTCATCGCCTGTTCTAAGAAGATCCTGTAGTAGATCGAGAGATTTTATGAAAGCTCATAGACGATATTCTTCAGTATCGGCTACGGAAATGTCACCTACGACATTTGATTTCCAGCATCAAAAAAAACCATCTGTTGCTTCAAGTCAAGACCATTCGAGGAATGATAGCGGATACTCTACTAACAGTACTAATAATTCATCTTTGGAGAAAGAGAAAGAAATACCATCATATGCAACTAAAGTATATGGTCAACATTTAAAAACTTGGCAACAAATATGTCAAGAAAATGAGCTATCATCACATGATTCTCCTCTTAATGATGATAACTTTGGGTAAATAATTATGTTAAAAATAATCTTACATTTTTAATTTCCAAATAATTTACAAACTTTTTACAAACTTTTTACTATTTTGCAGTATGATGATAAACGATTCATTCAAATCGCCGATAATTCCTGAATTTCGTGTTAGTGATATTATAGGTAATGATATTTTAGGTAATGATTTATCACAAAGTAAACAAGAGTCTCCAACATCAGCGAGCAATAGCTTCTTTTCTAATTTAAAGGCGGCAATGAAATCACATGCAGTTTCGCCTACAAAAAGATATGGAATTTTCAGTTCTAATCATGAAAGTGTATCTACTTCAACAACCCAACAATCAACATTAAAAGTACAACCACAGATACAGCGTAGTAAAAGTAATTCTGGTGCCAAAGAAACTAAAAAAGCTAAATCAGCTATAACAAAAAAACGTTCATTTATCTTTGATTCAACGTCAGTTAGTGCTAATTCATTATTTTCTTTAAAGGATGATAATACAATGAAAGAATCATCATCCAAGGGTACAGGTGGAGAAAAGAAAGATAAAAAACTTTCTAGTTCTCCTGGATTGTTTGCCACATTAGGAGCAAAATTTCCAGGTGGTAAAGGAGGAGGTTCTGGAGGTTAATTTTATTCATTAACATAATAATATTTGTTATTATTAGTCGGAGGGCTTTCGGACATTTGATATGAACATTATCATAACAGGATTAGATAGATAGATAAAAATAGATAAGTAAATTTAGACAAGACATTTAATAATACAAGTATATTATGCGATCAAAATTGAAATCACAAATTTTCTTTAGACGTTTGTAAAATACAATAAAAATTTTCATATATAACTTCAAAGACTTTTACTAATTATCACACATTAACCCTTGGAAATTTTTTTTAATGAAACGATAATATTAATTAACATATTTAGTAATAAATCTTAAACTAATAATTATCATGATATATACCAATCAAATAATAATTATAATTGGTTTGGTAATGGACGAAGATATCAAAAATTAATAATTTGATGCTTTTTTTTGCACTGCATTAGTCGCGTGGAACCACTGGAGTTTCTTGTTTTTGCTGCAATACCTAACGAATAAAGATTCTCGTGGGCATTGCATTTCTATTTTTAGACAAATATAGACTTTATTCACGCCAGCTTGCATCATTTAAGGGTGGTTTTCTAAATCTCGATGAAAATTTTATAATTTTTTTTCCTAATATATCGGTAAAGCGAGTTTCCGGCTGTAGGTTATCTTAAATTTTCTCCGATAAAGTCAATAAAAGGTGTCTTCATTTTTTTTTCTGTGACACAAACATTGAAGTTCTTCAGACCCATAAATCACAGCCGTTTGTTTTTTTAGAGGAAAATCTTTTTTTTTTACTCACTCTTTTTCATCTAAGGATCAAAGAATTTGTTAACACCGTTATATAACCATGAGTGAATCACGAACAGAATTACTCGCGTGGCTGAACGACTTGTTACAAATCAGCTATACAAAAGTTGAACAATGTGGAACAGGTAAGTAAAACATATTTCGGGCGTTTTTACAAATCAACATCTGGTACGTTGTGTATTTAAGTTACTTTGAAATACTGACATATTTTTCCGATGCTTTTAAAAAACTTTATTTCAATAGGCGCAGCTCACTGTCAAATTATTGACTCAATATTTGGTAAAATAATTATCATTTTTATTTTATGTTGTTGTCATGCTGACTTTATAACTTTCTAATATATATCATTTTATTAGGGGATGTACAAATGCAGAAGGTTAAATTTAACGCAAAACATGAATATGAGTATGTTGCTAATTACAAAGTATTGCAGACAGCTCTTGACAAACACAAAATCGACAAGGTAAAAAAAAATAAAATTGGAAATTGAAATTATTTTATTTTTAATTGTTTTTTGGGGGATTTTCCTTATCTAATTTATTAAACGTATAATAGGTAATTCCTATTGAACGTCTTACTAAGTGTAAATTCCAAGATAATCTTGAATTCTTGCAGTGGATGAAGAAGTATTGGGATACTTATTATCCCGGTGGACCCTACGATGCCCAAGCAAGACGTAGCGGTGGTGGAGCAGGCGTTGTAAAATCGGTATCTGGTGGAGGTGCCACTAGAACCATGCCAAAAAGGACCGCTGCTAGCACAGCAGCAGGTGGGTTTAAATTAGCAATCGTCTTAAGGGTTTAAATTAATCTACATAACTAAATCAAATCACATCATTATATCGAATTTCCTTATTCGTATCATATAGGACGAATGCCATCTACAGGGTTACATCATGACACCAATCAATCAGCTATGGTGATCGAATTAAACAAACAAAATGAAGAACTTAAGGTTACTGTAGATGGCCTTGAGAAAGAACGTGATTTCTATTTCGGCAAACTTAGAGATATCGAAATCTTGGTCCAACAACAAATTGATGTTGAACCTGACAATCAATTATTGAAAGAAATTCAGACCATTCTTTACAGTACAGAGGTATGCAATAGATTTTTCTTTTTGTTAAAGTAAATCTTATTTGATAATAAATTTTCATTATACCTTTTTAGGATGGATTTGAAGTTCCACCAGAAGGAACAGTCGAAGGAGAGGCATATGATGAGGAAACCTTTTAAATTTTATTGAAATCATAATATATATACACATCTAGAAACACCTTAAATACCACTATTTTTTTTTACAAAAAAAGATAAATGAAGCATAATTTTGTGAATTAGTACTTTTTTGAACTTATTCCATTATTTTCAAATGTAGTTTTACAATCATTTTTTTTTAAGTCAACGTAAAAGCAAAGTTTTGTTGAAAAAAATTTTTTTTTTTTTTATAATAATTTTAAAGGATCAAAAAAAAAAAGAAATAAATTAATAAATTAAAAATATATTATTTAATTACAGTATATAGCTATGATTCACATATCGCATTAAATGACTATCAGTATTGTCAGATTATTATTGGCTAAATTTTAATAACCAATTAAAATTTGATTAATATCCTGAATATAAAATTGGAAATTGAGCTACCTTCATTATTATTTTTGACTCTTTATTATTAATATAAAAAATTTTAATTACTTATTTTCTACTATTTCAATTAATTAAATTAATATTTATGGTTTGTGATAAAATAAATTCCTTATCGATTTGTCTTTAAATTCGATTATATACTTATATTACATGTTATTTAGGCATCAAGTGATAAAGCGGTTGGAGCTACGTTGCTTTTAACTTCCGTAGCATTATTTTTATATTATACCATATGGGCGTTAATCATGGTAATGTAATTGATGTAATACTTTAATTTATAAATTACTACTTAAAGAAATTCTTTAATGATGTTTTACTGTTTATATATATTATATATATAGCCATTTGTTGATGATGGGCATCCATTACATGAATATTTTCCTGATAGATCATACGCAATAAGAATACCTGTTGTATTATTACTTTTTGGTCTTACCGTAGTGTTCACATTCTTAGCTTTAGTTATGATAAAAAGTAATGGTGCAAAGAAAAATGTTAAAAAAGCTTAAACCCGTCTTTCTTTTTATTTTATTATATTTTAATTTTTTTTTTTTTTTTTTTTTTTTTTTTACTTATAATTTTTTTTTTTTTTTTTTTTTTTTTTATTTTTTTTTTATTTTTTTTTTTTTTTTTTTTTTTTTTAAAGAAAATAATATTGTTAGTTAAAATGAAGTAATATTTATTAAATTAAGTTAATATTGAAAAGATCGAATAATTGGATATAGAATATATAGAATTCAATAATATTATAAATTACTATATATTGGCTAATGTATTTTTATTTTAAAACGAAACTTTCTTTTTTGTAATTTCTAAAATAAATATTTTATATAACTTTATGTAAAAGTATAATTAAAATAAATCTTTTTATTATAACATCTATTGTTTATAAATTCATAATCTAGAATTATAATACAATCGTTAATACCCCAGATCATTTTCATGAATGGCGAAAAAAATCCTTAATACTAATTAGTTACCAGATGACAAAAGAAATAATATATTTTCTTATAATAAGAACTTCGACGACACCTAGTCTTAATTATAATAAATTCGGTAGCAGAACCATCCAGTTAAATTACTTAATTGATATGCACTCTGTGCTACACGAATTATCCAAGTATACCAACTTTATTTATGAAATTATCATTTTGATAATCCTGTCATCCGTCAATTTTTAGATGAAAATTGTAAACAAAAAATTGTTCTTTACTTAAATATTACATTAAAACCCATTTTCAGAATTGCAATTGTTTTCTCATTTTTATAACAAAATTTACATACCTTTTACTTACATATAATAATCATATTGACAGCCTAACTTTATTTTACACAAATACTATATATATTATTTTCTCCTAAACTTCTCGTTCTTTTTCCTTCTCTTTCTCCCTCTCCTTTTCCTTATCTTTGTGTAGATGTTTCTTTAGTGGAGTGCTAGTTTTGTCACTATTCTTTTCTTCCTTTCTACGTTGTTTATCAATTTCACACAATCTTCTATATATCATATTCTTTTGTCGTATAGCTTTTAATACACCTTCCCTTGTCTCATTGTAACGTCTTAATATCTCATTGCTATTTTCAAGTTGTTCTTGTAATTGCTCGCGTACCATAATTAAATTTTCCAATCCTTGATCCTTAGCTTCCTGAGCTCTCTTTCCTTTACTTCGATCATTTCCTTGTAAACCAACATTAAGTACTCCAAAATTTTTTCCTCCTTCAACCTCTTCAGCCTTAAACACGCGTGTACTAACTGTTTCCGGTGGAGGATTTAGTCGGAAATCGAGTTCTTGATGCATATCATCATCTCCTTGCAATACTATCATTAATCTACTTATCTTCTTATTAAATTCATGCTCTTTCTCAATTCTTTCCATTAATTCATTTGCTAAAGATTCAAGATGTTTGCTTTTAAGTATACGTCGATAATGTGGTTTACGTACAGCATCTTCAGGTTTCTCTAATGGACCAAGAATATCTTCCACATTAATATCTTTATATGGGCTATCATTAGCTTCACCTACAAATTCCGTAGCTTGATCCGTTGCTTCTTTATTTCCTCGGTAAATAATAGGTCGTCTTGTACCATTAGGAATTTCGATTTCCTCTTTATCTTCAACATATCCGTATGGCGCTCTTAATTTGACTCCACTATCCAAAGCCTCAGCTCGATGTTTCATTTTGTGCCCTCTGTTATGCGGTACTAATCCTATATCTTGCTCTCTTGATACGCTTTCATCATTCATTCCACGTGTCATAGAATTATCAAGTGACATGGGCCCTGCGTATCTATTGCGGTGATGAATGTAATGGCTACCTTCACCAGGATTAATATGAATATTACCCATTGTGGCATATTGCGAATTAAGACCTGAATTCATATATCGATGTGGATCCTCTCTAGATCTTGAAGACATGGAAGACATGTAAAGCACTTGTGCTGCTTCTGTAATTTCTGCTCTCTGTGACGCTTGCTGACTTGCTGTTAATTGAGTTGATTGATGTATACTTTTCTGGGAATTATGATGTCCATTTTTGTGCGATCTATGAGAAGATTTTGTGGATGAATGCATAGGTTTTGGCGAAGCTTGCGTAGTTTTTACACTAGCTTGTGAAATTATTGGCGAACTTGGCTTTTGGCTAATTCTCTGAGGTTGTATTGGTGCATGTTGTGGCAGTAATTTGGGATTGCTACGAATATTAGTAGCAAGCTGAATACTTTGTGAAATTAACGACGGAGGCGCGTCTGAAACATAGGAATGAGATGAAGTACGACTAGACGTGTGTGAGATAGGCTGAATACCTTGCATTGCTTGTGGACCTGATTCTTGCATAGAACGTTGACCTTCAGTAGGACGTAAAGCATGTGGAATAGATGTCATTTTTGAAGGCGTTTCTTGAATAGAAGAACGTTCACGGTGTAATGAAAGTTGTTGTACACCTTGTGTTAATGTAGAAGTGGAAGATGGTCTAGTATCATGTACAACCATTGGATTTGCTAATTGCGGACGTGTTGTTCGGGCTGAAGCTGACTGCAAATCCGAATGAGACGATGATAATCTAGGTGATAGATGAGGTTGCATACTCTGAGGAGGTAACATTGAAGGGTTTGATTGTTGAGATGTATGATGTACAGGCGGATTATAATTATGATGTGGAATAGTTGGCATATTTACACTACTTTGGTGACCCGATTGTTGTGGGGGTAAGCTCATTCTACTAGAACTCATAGGAGGTGGTCTAACACTTGCATTTGTACCGGAGACGGATCTATAATTACTCGTTTGATCCACAAGAGGATACATTGGGCTTGGATAAAATGATGCCTGAGGTGATTGTCTTATTCCTTGAGGGACCCGAGAGCTCGGTGAGATAGGATGTTGGCCCGAAACATTTTGAAAAGTTGGAACTCCTGCTGTTGGCATTATGGGTGAAGGTTGAGTAGATTGCTTCAAAGCAGAAGCGAGTGGTTGACGAGACATTCTAGGAGAAACAGTCGTTCCCACTGGCGGCGCTGACTGGCGCGATGTAGGATATGTTCCTCTCCCAGTTAACAGTTGTTGTGGTTGTTCTTGTAATGGGAACATACCTGGGCCAACCTGTTGCATCCCAGGTGCAATCGACCTTTGGATCATCAAACCTGTATGATTTATGTTGGTTTGTTGCAAGGAAGTTTGTGGATGAGTTAAAGTCTGAAAGTTTGGTCGCATTGGTAAACTTCCTTGGGGGATGATCGCAGGCTGTTGAGGAGCGATTGACTGCCTGCGGCCTGAAGGAGTAGGAGCTGACGTTGAGGTAGTTCCATTATGCTCTTTCATAATTTACTAAATTCTTCAAGAGTAACGAGAAGACTAAAAAACTACACGTTATAAAATTTTACAATTTGGAAAATCGGTTGTGCTCCGCAGTATTCGATTATCTTTTTTTAGACCAATAGTATATACATTTCGCTGATTTTCTTTGCGGTTTCCTTAAATGATTTAAATGATTGTTTAAAAAAAAGATTACCGGCTATGTATTACAAATTATTTGTCCATTTTAATTGGTCCCTTTAAATTAGAACTTAAATGATCAGATGATACACGCCCAAACCAACTCTGAACACTTAACTTATTTTTTTCAAATCGTAGTGTGCAATTTAATTTAAAAATAAAAAAATGAGCGACGAAGGTAACTTACCTTTCCTAATTTATGTCACTTCTACTTATTATTACCTTTTAGATAACTTTTTTCGTTTTTATATAATAGCAAATAATTCTGACAACTTTTCTCAGGATAACGACGATCGTCACAGGGATAGTAGTAGGCATTCTGAAGAAAGGCTTCGCGATGATCGCGATGATAGAAGCCCACTTAGGAGTCCTAGGCATCATGACAGACGTAGTCCGTTAAGTCGTTCTCGTTCTAGATCCCCTCGTAGATCCAGGTCACTAAGTAGGGGGTAAGATACAAAATAATTAATAATGTTGATTTAATTAAATTCAGCATTTGATCTTATAATTGAAATTTTACATTAGGGACGAAGAAAACTTAAATCCAGGGAATAATTTGTTTGTTACTGGATTATCCATGAGAACTGGTGATCGTGAATTGGAAGAAATATTTTCAAAATATGGCAAGGTAAATAAGTCTGTCAATATAAATATTTTATAGAAAATATTATCGTATATACATCTATTTTTATTTATTATTTATTTTTTATTTGTATTGTTGCTTTTTTTCTAATCGGTCATGTTTAAAATTTTTTTGTAGGTCTTAAAAGCTCAAATTATGTATGATCCACATACTAGAGATTCGCGTGGTTTCGGATTTGTCACAATGGAAACACTTGATGAGGCTGAGGCAGCGAGAGAAGGAATTAACGGTTCAGAAATCAATGGACGAATTCTAACTGTTGAGAAAGTGGGTTATATTTTTCAATAATTTCATTTCTATCGTTTTATAATGAATAAAATATTTTATAATTATTCTAAAAAAGGCTCGTCGTGCAAGAGCAAGAACTCCAACACCTGGCCGCTATTACGGGCCACCGAAGCGCCGAGGTACGTCAACAAAGATGATTAGTATTTATAATTTGGGTTTATAAAAAATAATATCTTCTCAATTTATTACAGAACCTCGTAAAGTTGACAGATTTGATCCCAGATATGAATACAGCAGATCTTATGATCGTTATGAAAGACCACCACGTGGCTATGGACGCGATCCTTATTATGATCGTGCGTATGATAGACCTTATTATGATAGAGGATACGAAAGAGGATATGACCGTGCATATGACAGAACATACGACAGAGCTTATGATAGAGATAGACGACCTCCTCCACCCGCCCGATATGAACCTTATCCGCGACCACGTTCTCCCTATTAACTGTTTCTTTTCTTGGATTGTTTGATTATTTGAGATATTCTCTAGGATACTCATCATTAGAAAAGTCTAGTGTTTATCATTTTATATATATATATATTATTTTTTTTTAATCGCGTCCTCAGGTTTGAACAACAATATACAACTTGAAATACTTCAACGTAATTCAGCATTTCAGCTTAGCTTCATCAGAATCAACACAGGTCAACATTTTTTTCGACATGTACCTCAACTGGCAACTTAATTCAACACACAACAATAAACATCATATGCGTCGCATTCAGCATATTTCAGTTACTACACAAACCTTTCAATTCGTAATATTTTCAACGAGATCATATTTTCATCTACTCAGCAAATATTTTTTTTGTCAGTGGTTATATTCTACGGACCGCAAATCCGGCATCAAATGTCTATGTCAACGTGTTGCAAAATTCTCTCAATGACGGAAAGGCTGATTAAATCGTTTAAAATTAAATAACCTTGAATCAGACGTAACAAAATTTATTTCAGGAATAGTTTTACCACGGCTTCTTTATCTTGCGGGGAAATAGGTAAAAGTCATTTGAAATTTAGTGTATTTTTATTACTAATTATTTTCAGAGAATAAGGTAAGTACAATTAAGGTAGGCTATTAATATTTTATATTATTCTTTTTTTTTTTATACCGAGAAGTTCATTTTTGACATACGAGAATTTAAAATTATGTGTATTACCTTATATTCAACATATTCTCACGAACATAAAAATAAAATTATTATAAAATTAATATACTTTTTCTATATCAAGTATCTATATAAAAATTAAAATACTAGTAACCAAAACATTGGCCATTACTTGAACTACCACCTCCTAATAGAGTTTGCATCATCATGCCTAATTTCACCTACTTTTACCATACCTAATTTTGCATTGCGAAGATTATTCTAAATAATTTTAATTACAGTTAATAGGGACACCAAAATTTTTATTCAGTGTTTCCTATTTTTATTTTCCTTTCTTTAAATGTTTTCAACTATTAAAGAGTTTATTCTTGGAAATTCCGGATCATGACATAAATGAACTAGTAAATTATTAGATACTGCTAACAATTGATTTTGTACAACTACTACTAAATTTATTTGTTCTTACGCAACAACACGAAATTACCCAAAAAAAAGGGCAATGAGCTAAATGTAATCAAGAGTACTAATTATTCAATCAATCGAAAATACTTAAATAATCTAGTCATTTAAAAATAACTTAAGAAAGAAACCAAATAACGAGCTTTTAATATGCTCTAAAGGTTTTCATTTACTCAAACCCTATTCATTTGTGTATTAATAAAGTTATTCTTTGTTTCTTCCTGCTATACATTTATTTGCCTATTTTGTTCTGATTTCCTCTGTTAATAAGTCAATATATTTTTCTGGTTATTTAGTTGCCGGAACTGATCAAAATTTTTAATTTTTTCAACAAGAATGTGAAATTACCGCTAATTTTGGATTTCTTGTTCCATTATAGTACTAAAATATTTATTAAACTTAAATTAAATACTTTTTCAGTTCAAACGCTTTTCTCATAAGAACCTTTTTGAAATAACTAAATTCGAATTTACTGCGCTCATTCTTGAAAAAGTAAGTAATACACTAAACAAAGTGAGAAATATATTAAAGAAAGCCATCTCAACTAAAGTTCTTTAGCATATTTATATGTTATATTAAAAAGAAAAGATAAATTAACGAAATACTAGTTAAAATTTACCAGACGCGCGAGTGTTGCGATAGTGTTGCGATAGTAACGTGTAGTATAATAGCAACTTTAAAAAGCATGCAACATTACATCATATTATTTGACAAACGAAAAAACTAGAATATAAATTTTGTATAATAGTCATTATCGTTACGATCCACCTTATTTAATATTAGTTTAACTTATTTTCGTGTTTTTCTTAATTACTACACTCATTAATAATAAACTTTTACTTTTTCTACAGACAAAATATTCTGAAAGATGCCAAGAAAAAGAATTAGTGGGTCTAATACTACATCATCAGTGAGAAGGTCAGCTCGCATTAAACGCGACGAACCCAAAGAAGAACAACTTTTAAATGAAGAAGCTGTTCAAGAGGTTTCTTCTGAAAATGAAGAAGCTCAACCTAAACTTTCATTACCTAAAAAACGTACTAAGCTTATTTCTCCCGCTTCTAAAAGTACACGTGCAAAAAAAGCTCGCAATGAGGTCGGGAAGCAACAACAAATGGAAGAAACGAAAATTGATGAGAGCCCAGATAATGGCAGTCAAGAATCGGAGACTATCAAAGTAAAAAACAATGTAATTAAACAGTCTTACGAAGATAATGCAGAAGACGCGTCAGCAACTGAAAGTACTAGTTTCGTATCCCTTAAAAGTCAGAATACTGAAAAATCGAGTATAACTACTCCCTCGAGCACTATCCCAAAACATGATGGTTCGGATATGCATACTGATGAATCTGATCCACTTGTTCAAGCAAAATGGGAAATAATCAAAGCACAACTCTTTGAAGTTCCCAGAGAACCGCGTCCTGCTTATCGTGAATATCAAAACAAGTTGTTTACTAAACATCCTTGGATGAAGAAAAAAGAAGTTGATTATCTCCAAAAATTATTTACAGATCCCAAATCCATGCTCGCTAAGAAACAATTGAAAGTAAGTATTTTCATTAAATTGACTATCTTTTTTTTTCTGCGAAAAGAGGATTAATTCGGTAATATTTGAATAGACGCTTTTAAATTTTCATGTATATAATAATTTTACAGATGATCAAAAAAGTCGTCTCTTGAAACTTTTACCGAATTGTGACTTAGTTCCAATTGCGAGCGATAATGGAGATCCTATTGACACTCCAAGAATTGAACGAGAATATATAGCCGCGGGATTAGACTCTTATGAACCGGGTATATCTGAACCGGTTAGCGAACTCGATCCAAAAAAAGTTTGTCCTCGGTTTGATTTCTGGCTTTCAGATTCTTTCAAAGATGCTCGATGGTGGTTCCAAACAAGCATTAAATATGGGTATAATACTAAAAATGGAGTTGATACACAATGGAATAATCTTGAAAAATTTAAAACTGAAGTTCCCAAGAATTGGAAGGTGAATATTCATTCATTCATTCATTCATTCGTTATATTTATATTAATTTTAATTATTGACGTTCAATAGAACGATGATTATGAACAAGAGTGGGGAATCGGACTTTCTGAAAAAATGGGAAAAAAACAAATTGCAGGGTAAAAATATATTTATATTGAAACTTTTTATGTAACGTAAGTATATAAATGCTTACTTCACGATAACTAAATTTGTGTTTTTAGTGATTCCGCACATATCTCTCTTCCTGAAATGACCAAGGCACAAATCATAAGACTGGATGATACATTAAAGTATAAACGGCAATTTAAAAATATGGGGATAACAGTCTTAATGGATTTAAAGGTAACTAACTTACTTAATATAATAACTTTTATTCAATGGTATATTAACTCTTATTTGTTTAGGTTGTTGCCATTAATAAATTAAATGGTCACTTGCAACTCAAGTTATTTAAGGGTGAACAAAACAAAATCATAGATGATATACATAATCCGACTCGCCTAGAAAATGAAGTTTTAGATTTTGATGGACGTGTTGCAAAAAGTTCTCGCCCTAATGGTAATGCCTTTAAAAATTTTAGTATTGTAAAGTCAGAAGATTATACCCCAAGTCTATTCGAGGCAAGAAAAGAATATTGGGCGAAAACCCAATGATTTTGCTTTTCTTTTCTTATTTACGTAGTTTGTACATAATTCTTCATGCCTTTTCTTCTCTTCAATTAATATGAACTATAAAAATTGATATATATATTATGATTATCTTGAATACGTAATAGTAATTGAATAGAGCCTTCCGAAAAATGTTTTACGTAACAACTTAGTAGCATACATATAAGTCTATGTGTTTTATTGAATTATTATGTAGTATTTAGATATTAAATTATATTATTATTATATTGTATAAATAAAATTTGGGTCTTTTTTTTGGTAGCATTTTATTTAAATATAATCTCTATAATCATTAGCTATATCAAAAGTGTCTAGTATCTAAATTAAGATTAATAAATCAAACGTCATATTATTACTATCTATCAAACATTTGATATATATATTTTTATTACTTTTTTTAAAAAAGAATTGGTTCACAGCAATTAATCTTTTTTGAAAATTATTTTGTATAAAGCGTCAATTAATTAATTGAGCACAATTTTATCGTCTTTTTTCCTAAAAGAAATATTATATAAACAATCTAAAATTTGTTTTTTCTGGGCAACTTTAAGCACACCAAAATCATCAAATGGTACATCACTGGGCCATCCTATAACTTCTATTTCACCTTGATGATCTTTCCATTTTTTGTAAGGAATTATTAAACCTTCTGTGCCGAGAGCGCTATCTATTAAATAAATTTTTTTAGTAAGTTTTACTAAAGAAAAACTTTTTAATCATTAAAAGGAACATACTATAACGAGCACGTAAAATAGCTCTGACTCTCGCTTTAACATCAGCAGAATTAATGTTTCTATGCGTACTGCTAACAACAATTGGACTGTGAGACAAATCATTATATTTTGACGTAGAATTTGGTGTAGTAGAAAGTTCCCTCTTAATTCTTTTAGCTGGTGGTGTAACTATTTGCCCAGTTTGTTCTACAATAAGTAGGCAATTTTAGTAAAAAAAAAAAAAATTTTGTATTTCTAGTAGAAAATAAAATCTTACCAAGATAACGATTTTTTGAAAAAATTTCAAATTTGTCTAATAAAGGATACATTTCAGGGCTGGCACTAAAGAATGCTTCACCACTATTCGTGCCAATAAAAGTTGAAGAAAATGAATCATTACTTCTGCTAGGTACAATAAGCATTGCTACTTCTAATCCGCATTTTTTTTCCATACAGCAAATCTAAAATAAATAAAATTGTTTTATTTTCTTCAAAGAACACAAGAGATTATAAATATATAAAATTACCGTATTTTTTATGTTATTAATGTCTGATTGTGCTTGTGCATGACGTTTCCTTGAATTTTCAATATAATCAAATTGAACTTCTTTCATTTCTTTCAATGAAGTCTTTTCCTCGTATTTTTGTTTGTCGGATTCTGAAAGAGATTTCCAAGCAATTGCACAAGCTTTATTAGATTCAGTTCCGAAAGAAGAATTAAACTCTTCCTTATGATTTGACCTCCAATCTGTAGCTTGGATAACATTATATCCAGACTTTTTTTGTTTAACAGTTTCATGATGATCTTTCACATATTTCTAAATAAATGGTAAAACTTCACTTCATTGATGAAATAATGTGGAATATATATATTTAAGCATTCATAAAATACCTGAATCCATGAAACATCTATATTAAGATCCTGTGCGATCTGCTTTATAGCCAAATCATGTCGATAAAATTCTTCTTCAAGCTTACGAATCGCTTCCTCTGTGAGTTGAGCGGGTTTGTTAGGGACTATTTTGTCCAATTAAGATAAATTTAGTCGACACAACCATCCATAAGATCAAAATTAATAAATCATCATCTAACCTTTCTTGTCATTTTTCTCTCCTATTTCAGAATCTTCTCCGTAATCAATATTTATAGTATTAACTGAAATCATGTCATCAACTTCACGTACATTTAAACCATCTAAACCTTGTACACCGGCATCATCAATGTTTTGAGTAATTTCTACTGAATTATCATTGTTACTACTATCCATTAATGCTGCCTGAATAGATTGTTCCATTTCAGTCCATTGATCTTTTTGATTTATTGTAATGGTTTCCCGAGAATCGGAATCTATTAACATTGCTTCTTCATGATTTATTATGGATTCTTGATGATTAATTTGCTCAAACTCATTAGGTAATTCTGAATTTCGTACAACCTTATGTTTCTGTTTTCTTTTATCCATTGCTCAAGTCTTCAAGTGGAATTAATGTATTATCAGTCAATATAATTAAAATCTACGGACAAATCATGGAATATATTTACAAAAATTTTTTTTACTTACACTGAAGTCAAAATACGAGAAGTCGCGCTAAAAAAAGTTTTATCACTGCAAAGTCATTATATGCTAAACAAAAAAAATAAAATAAAAATAAATAAATTATATAGTTACTATTACCTTTTACAAAAAAAGAATAAAAAGAAGCGGCCAGTTATAGTTCAATAAAGATGTCAACAAATAAATATTTCTTATTTTTATAATTATCGGATATTTAGAATTTGCGAAGTTTGAAAACTACCGCAGTAACTAAATTCTTTGCAACATGGGCGTGACATAAATTGTGTAGTTAAGGCCATAGTAACTGCACATGGGCTCTTTGACCATACTTATTTACCACATAGGATGTATAAACAATTTAAACTATGATAATCTTTCGGCTCCCAATAATGCCGGCATAAACTTTTTCGGATTATTATCAAAAAAAGAAATTATTTTCGCGCGTTTTTATTTCGAAGGCTTGGCAAAATAAATATAGCCCATACTAGCTAAAACTAGAAAAATTTTCGATCATGTCGATCATTACTCGGAAAACTTTCACCGGGAAAAAGGGTTAATTTTAGGCCAATAATTTTTTTACATCAGTTTGAATTATTTATATTACTAAATTAAATTGTTATTGAATTAGACTATAATTCAGTCTTTGGAACATGGCACAATGTCTTTCAGCGGAATGCTTGCAACAAATTATATCATATCTCGAAGGCGATAATAAGTCTTTACATTCATGCCTATTGGTAAATCGGTTTTGGTGTTATAATACGGTCAGCACTTTATGGAGCCGTCCTTGGTGTTTTTATGAAATTACACAAACCTCAGCAACAAGTCTAATTCAAACTTATGTAGATTGTTTGTCAGAAGCAGCAAAGATTAATTTGTATAGTAATGGAATTATATGTAGAAATCATCTTAAATCAGCTCCTCCTATTTTTGATTATCCTTCATTTTTACGCTCTCTTGATTATGATTATATGTATTGGACAATCTCACAATGGCTTGTATCTTGTTGGCTTTATCGTGTCTTAAATTATGAGGAAGAAGTCAATGAGTGCCAAACAGATCGTATTGAAGAATGTATTATAAGATTCGCACCGGATGAAAGGTTCAATAATGACGAATACAATGAAATTGAAGAAGAGAATGAAAGAAAAACTATTCTTGTAGTGAGGGAATTATGTAATCTCTTTAAGAATCGATGTAGAACTTTTCATGATCTTCATCTAGAGAATAAGGCCATTCAAAGTAATGAATTTTTATTCTTGCCATCATCCACAGATCACTGTAATTATTTGACAAACCTACGGCAGCTTGTCTGTTTAGGTGACAATAAATCTGAACTTTTACTTGCCATATCAGAAGTCTGTAAAAATTTGCGTAAAGTTTCCATAGGATTTCCGTTAGCGCTTCAATGGAAATCTCATTATGAATCTGATGCAATGAGCTTGGGTACCCTTATTGAAAAACAAACGCGTTTAGAAAGTGTGTGTTTGTACGGATACAAACGTTTAATCTCTTACTTAATAGAGTCTCTTTTGTCTCAGTCAAAGTCTTTAAATATTTTGGAATTAATGTATACAGATTTTAGAGAAGCACAAGATTACCAAAGCCTAGCATTATTGCCTTCTTGTAAAAACTTAAAATCTCTAAAAATTCACAATTGTTTTATTCCTCCTGATGAAAGAATAATGCCATTAACTTCTTTACAACAATTAGAAGAATTCGATTTTTGTAATGAATGGAATCCATTATATCCGTTAATACAACAAAAATTTTGGGACGAATTATTTCTAAATAATGCGAATACCTTGAGAAAATTGTCATTGTGGTGGGTTAGATCTGACTCAAAGGATGGTGCGAAAATTATTGAATCAATTACAAAACGATGTTCGAAGAACATTTCAATTCTTCACTTGCCTATATTATGGACACATGAAATATTAACGTTATTTGATCATTGTAGACAACTTAAAGAATTTTCTTTCAGTGGTGATGACTTGGATGCAAATGAATTTTTATCACAGTTGGGTGCATTTATACCTACTACTTTACGCTCTTTAACCATTAAAGATGGTCATAGTGGTGGTTGGAACTTTACTGAAAAATCGCTATATTCTTTTCTTTCTAGTTGTCAGGCTAAATTACAAATTATGGACTTAACTTCTTGTTCGTGTATGACTGATAGACACTATGATGTTATCAGTAGGCGCGGAATTATTAATTGTTTACATAAATAATGTGATTTATATTTATTTTATTAAAATATAATTTATTAAATATCTCATGTAAATATATCAGATATTGTGCCTCAGAGTCTCAAATGATGATTGCGTCAAGTGTAAGTTTTTTAAAGTGAGTTTATAATATGAATCTGAAATTTTAAGTAATAATTATACTTTTAAAACCTTTTATTGGATGGATACCTACCCACCATCCAGTTACATTTGTTCACTCTTACAAACGATATTGACATTATCAAATGATACTGCTATATAATTTTAGTTTTGCAGAAATTACCTGAACCAGAGTTACAATTAAAGTCGCAAATGCTAATTATAAAATGATAATTTATAGCCAATCAAATTCTATATGCCAATCAAATCAATCAAATCGCTGATAAATTTTAAAATTTACATACAAAATTTTTTTTCGAATTTTCAATAATGACATTAAATAGTAAAAACAATATTTCTTTAGGATCAGAAAAATTTATCAATGTCATTGAATCACAAGAGACATCAAAGAATCCCTTAAAAACATTTGAAGAATTAGGGTTAAATCCATGGTTAATTGATGCATTAAAAGCAATGTCAATAAAATTTCCTTCAGAGATACAAAAAGCTTGTATACCACCAATATTGAACGGGAAAGATTGTATAGGAGGAGCAAAAACAGGTTCGGGAAAGACTGCTGCCTTCGCCTTACCAATTTTACAAAAATTGTCAGAGGACCCATTCGGTGTTTTTACTCTTATTTTAACTCCAACAAGGTGTGTAATGATTAATTGAAAAATGAATGTTTGTGTCAGATCACTCTTATAATATAACGTATTATTTAATTTAGAGAGTTGGCTTTTCAAATTGCCGATCAATTTCGAGTACTTGGAAAAAGTATAAACCTTAAAGAGTGTGTTGTAGTTGGAGGACTTGATATGATGAGCCAATCGTTACAATTATCCAGGAAGCCTCATGTAGTTATAGCAACACCTGGTCGACTTGTAGATCATATCAATAGTAGCGCAATTGCACCTTGTTTAAGCAGAATAAGATTTTTGGTAAATCTTCAAACATTGATTGTTTTTCAAAAGGATTGTTTGATTGAAATTTATTTTGTGATTCGTTCCCATTGGTAAAGGTTCTTGATGAGGCAGATCGTTTATTATCTGATACATTTGCTGAAGATCTTGCAGTTATATTTGATACTATACCAAAAAAACGACAAACACTGTTATTTACAGCGACAATGACAGAAAATATCTTACAATTACAAGACGCGCAAGAAGATCCTAACAGAAAACCCTTTATTTATCAAGTTAAATCAGAGTAAGTTTGTAATTGGTCCTGAATTCTTAAGTATTAATGTTTATTTTTATTCTTTATTTTAATTTAGTATATCGACAGTATCAACGTTGTCGCAATTTTATGCTTTCATCCCGTCACACATACGTGAGCCATATTTAATTCATCTTCTTCGATCAGAAGAGCTTTCAAATAAATCTACCATAATATTTTGTGGTAGATGTAGAACTGCTGAATTGCTACGTGTTATGCTTGTAGAGTTGGATATTCGTTGTACAAGTTTACATTCTATGATGAGTCAAAAAGAAAGATTAAATAGTTTGGGTAAATTCAAAGCAGAAATAGTGAGAGTGTTGATTGCTACTGATGTTGGCAGTCGGTAAGTTTTATTATACGAATTACTTATGATTTCAACCATGATATATATTATAATTATTTGTTCTTTTTATATAATTTGTAGTGGTCTTGATATTCCGACAGTGCAATTGGTTATTAATTTTGATATACCACGTGATCCCACAGATTACATTCATCGAGTCGGTCGTACTGCAAGGGCCGGTATGAATAATACCCTAGTATTAATGACTTGATTATTTTGTTTATTTTGTCCAAGTATAATTCGTATGAATTATTATTTTTTTTTAATATCTTATAGGTAGAGGTGGTATAGCTTTATCAATTGTAACTGAACGCGACATTGAACTTGTACAGAATATTGAAACAAGAATAAGTGAGCATATATTTTTATATGAATATATTTTTATTTTTACATATCTATATTTTATATATTTTTATTTTGTAGATAAAAAAATGGAAGAATGGAAAATTAATGAAAATAAAGTTTTAGAAAGTTTGAATGAAATTGCAACCGCAAAAAGAGTTGCAACGATGGTAATTTTCTTAATTTTCTTGGTTCACATCCATTATTATATAATATTCTTACACTTTGATTAATTAATTGTATATTCTCAATTTATATTTATTAGCATTTGCATGATAACAACTTTGGAGCTTCAAAAGAAATTCAAAAAAAGAAACATAGTCTTTTAGAAATAAAAAATACGAAAAATGTTATTTCAAAGAAAAGTTTTAAAAAAAATGAAAAAGGAAAAGATAAAATTAAAAAAATTCTCTAAAAAGATAATAATTAATTTCCTATCATATTATAATATGAGATAAAGTTAAAATTATACTTTCGTAAAATTACAATCAATATTAAAATGTGATTTCAACGCCTGCTGACCGAAAGATATATTCGATTAAAAAATAAGCAGACTAAATATAATTCTAATATATAATAACAATAACAATAATAATCTAATAGCCAAAATAGTTAATATAAGAGTAAAGCTTACACTCAATAATAATATAAATACAAAAATTACGATAAAATTATGATTAATAAAACTAATATTGAAATCAATAAAGCAATTATCCAAATAGATCCTAAAAATTTATTTAATAAATTAAATTAAAATTCATTAAAAAGAAATATAGGTTTGTATATATAAAATAATTAAATTTACCCTTTTCCTTTGCTTTTTTTGATACTTTGGTAAGATTTCTTTTTGCTTTATTTAATCTTCCTTCAGTTCTATCAACTATATCTTCCGTTTCCGCTAATAGCTCTACCTGATAATTCAATTCTTCACCGATCATTAATCCTAGTTGTTGCTGACGACCTATTGCAGCGCTCAATCTATCTAAATCCTCATCTTGATCTATATTTTTAATAGATAATTAGGCTTAAAACTGAAAAGAAATAAAATCGCAATTAACTTACTTTGTATCATTCGTTGTTGCAACTGAATAACTACACCATTATCATAATCATCCGATTGGTCAGAAAATCGTACAGTTTTTTTTGATTTCTTGGAAGAAGGTTCATCCATGTTATTAAGTCCAAGTAGTAGTTCCCTAATTATTTGTTAAAATGATTAGATTTAAATCAAATATGTAATACATCTGTATACATTATATCCACCTGGCAGAGGGTTTATCTTGCAATAAAGCTTCAAGTTTATCAATTTGTTTGGTTAATTTGATAAGAGTATCTTCTTTTTCCTTAAGTTCCTTGGAATTCCTAAAATAATTTTCAAAATAATTTTATTAACGTAAATGCGAACAGGCTATTTTGATTAAAATAGGTATATTAGAGTATAAATGAAATTACATTGCACATACAGAGTCCCTGACTCCTCGGCAGCTGATAATTCCTCTTCCAATTCTTTAATACCAACCCGTAACTTCTCCATATTTTTATTAAGTGTCTCTTCATGTGGGTACTCTATATCTTCAGCTCTACATCTATTTCTCTCGCAAATGCTAGCAAAAGTGTTGTCTGCCAAAATACTGAGTTTTGAGCTTTTCTCCATTATTAACGAAAAGATTTAAAATTAAAAAATTAAATAATAGTGTCTCCAAAAATAATGGTTTAACCCTTATAAATTCATTATAAATTCACTACTAAAAGGTTACCGAGTAATTGTTTAAGACTCTTCTGCTGTGTATCATATCACTGCCAATTAAAGGTAAACGGAATTTACGGAACTTCAAATCTTGTAAATCATTCATTTCATTTCCGAAAATATTGATTCATTGTTTAATTTTAAATTCTATATTTTGAAAAAAGATGGCGGCAAGTTTACATTCTGAAATAGAAAATGGTGGTATTGGAACAATTGATGAAGCAATTAACGAAGAAATGAAAGCAATAAACCAAGAAATCGAAGCGGCTGAATTCGAAATTGGTATTTCTATTTATTTTTTGAATTAAAAATTGAGAATTATGAATGTTTTCTATAAATTAATCATCTTGATTTTTTATGAAGCGAAACAACAAATTAAAGTATTTAAACCTATTTACGAAAAAAGAAAAAAAGTTTTCAAGAAAATCCCGAAGTTTTGGTCACAAGTAGTAAGTGTCATCACATATTTATTTAATTTGAAATATTTAAATAAATTAATTCTTGCTATCTTTATTTATCTTGATGATAGCTTACGAAGCATATTTATGTTTGTAAGTCATAATTATCTTTTTGATCAAGTCTTTTTTCGTTAAATTCGAACAATAATTTTTATATTTATTTCAGCGCAATATTTGGCTAACGACAATGATGATGATTCGGTATTTTTATATGGCCAATTTGAATGTTTGATATGTTACAGAGTTCAATTCTATAACTGATAATTTGTTTCAGGTTGTTCAATATATTGACGACATAACTGTTGAAAAGGATGAAAATTCATTAGAAAGTTTCAAAATTATCTTGAGTTTTTCCGAGAATAAATATTTCAAAAATAAAGAACTTGTAAAGGTAAATGCATTTCGGTCGCTTCAGATTAGGCTGATATTATTATGTTATTATCTACGTATTGATTTGTTATTTCTTTAACTAGGAATTTATTGTCGACGCTGATGGGCAACGTAAGATAAAAAGCACGCCAATTGACTGGTTTGAGGGCAGAGTACGTTAAGTTAAAAGTTCTTTTTAAACGCATTTTTACCAAAATTTAACTTTTTTCTTGCAATAAAGGATTATACAAAAAAGCGTAAGGTTGATGAAGAAGAGGACGACCAAAGTTTTATTAAATGGTTTTCTGAAGAAAACACTGACGAAAGTTCTTGGGAATTGGGAATATATTTTAGAGATGATATTTATCCTAAAGCCTGGATGTAAATATGAAATTTCTATTTCTAGTTATCTTATTGATACCTTAGATTGATTTCCTGTCACTTTAAACATAGGATTTATGTGACAGAGTCAGAAGATTATGATGAAGACGAAGAAGAAGGTGTCAATCAAGATTTTGATGAAGAAGGGTCGGAAGAAGGTTTGGAAATATTTAACCCTCATTTTATTTATTTATAATATTTATCACATTTATTACATTATTGTTTTTTTATTTTCAATTATAGAAGAGTTGGAAGTGCCTAATAAGCGTGCAAAGCATAATTAATAAGACAAAGCAATTATTGTAGCTAATTATTAAATTGTTTACATATTTCATAATTCTGAGAATTGAGATATTTATTCAAAGAAAACAATTACTTAAAATTTCTTTTTACGCTATTTATTACTTTTGATATTCATGTCTTATTTAAATGTATTTATTCTTGTATTTTAATGGCTAAACTTGTAACCAAGATAATAATTTATGGGGTATTGGATTATCTTTCACTATTTAAATCTTTATGTATTTTTTTTAATAAAACTGAATATAATTTGTTTGACATTATGCTTTGTTAGCTGTATAAAATGATAAAAAATCAAGTTCTGCTTTGTTACTCAAAATATAAGTCTCAATATATATGTATATCCACCTTGTATGGATGGAAAATTAACTCTAGTATGATACAATTTTTGAAATGTTGTAATATCTAAAATCTATATTCAAACATAGAGAAGTGCATTTTGTGTAATAAAAAAACGTCACGGTTGACTTTTATTGGTCATGATCGGCGGGTTCGATGATTAGAAATCGGATACATTAACAATCCAATCTGTTAAAAGTCCAAATTGGAACTTCGAAAGAATGGACAATAATCTTGATACACAACGTCAGGCGGTATTCCTTCAGGTTGGAGTTTCTTCAACTTATATCAAGAAACGTAATTCTATTTGCTGAAAAAAGAAATTTCTTTTAACATTTATGGGAAATGTTAGTTAAAACCTTTATGTGTATCCCTTATCCAAACCGGATCGGTATCAGCTTCAAAAACTCATGACATTATTCATACTATCAACAATTTGCTTAATACTCTTCATTCGATTCCCAATTCATCCAGGGTATTTGACTACAATTTGATCAAATATGTATACATTCCTTTACTTCAGTTATATAATAACCCAGTTCTACAACAAAGTGATAGATTTGTCGAAGGTTTTCTTAATTGTATTCATTTCTTGCTAACTGCGAGTTGGCAAAAATATATGGTTCCCGACCAATTCAAACAGCTCCTAATTTTGTTTGTTAGTATAATTGGTAGATCACCATCTATTGATTCGAAAGTGGATAAACAGCCATTTACTTTATCTGAAGAAACAAAATTTGCGGGGGTTAAATGTATATTGGCGTTACTACCTAGACACACTGAATTACCTGGAGACGTAGACGAAAGGGATCATTTCCAAATAGAGATCCGTCGTGAGTTAATTTTGCAAGAATTAATGGATATAAAACTCAGAGCACTTCTTGCTCGATGTGTTTATGTCCTGTTAGAAATTATTTCCAATGAAAAATTGTTACAATTAAGGCTAACTTCTCTTGAGACGTTGCAATCCTTAGTCGATAATATAGAAGATTCAGGAATTATTGCAGCTTTCTTGCCTGGAATGGTTAGCACATTAAGTAAAACTTTGATTCGAGATCAGAAAGAGAATCATATGTTATTAACAAAAATTATTGAAACTTTATCTGAAGTCATAGCTAGTGTCATGAAGGATGAAGATAAAGTAAATGAGAGTTTGTTGACTAAAATAGATTCGCTGAGTGATCTAAAAAATTTAATCCCCGGTACTGATCAAACAAGTTCACATAATTTAATTTCTAATGTAACATCGACTCAATCATCTCAGCAACAGTCAATACTCGCATCAATTTGTGTTGAAAGAACAAAATCATGGCATAAAGCGAGCAAATTGCAAATTAAAATATTAATTAGTCAAATTTTCACAATACGTAATCATCCCGCATGGCAGCTTAGATTAGCGTTTGTGAAATTTTCTTATAAGCTTCTTTCTTGTAGTGCAAAATGTTTAGATAATTGTGTTCCTATATTAATCGAAACCCTTGTATTTTATTTGAATGATGATTATGAACAAGTATCGATTCCATGTCGACAAGATTTGAACATGTTACGTTCGCACTCTCAATTTAAAAATTTTACACCAATCCTAAAAGAAAATTTCGATACTTGGCTTACATCATTGCCAAGATATTTAGTTGGATTGGACGAGAGCGCAAAATTTAATGCATTATCATTAATAGCAGGTTTTACTTCTCTTTTGGGATCAGATATGCAGACGGTTTTGAATATTTCATTACAAAGAGTATCAGATGGGTTGCTCAGTGCGTTAGAGTTTGATACTAGTGATGTTCAAGTTGTGGAAAATCGATTAACTATTGGGCAATATGATTCAATTGAAGATGAACATACTATTTCTTCCGATTTTGATTCTAAATGTATTGTTCCATCTTTTTCTCAACCACAATATAAACATATTCGAGAGCAACGTGTCAGAACATGTTTATCACTAGTTCTTCGGCTGTTTGGATATTTTAGTAACTTATCATTTTTAATCGATCATTTTCTTGCTTATTTTAGAGATCAAGAGTCTAAAAGATTTTATGCTCAGTGTGTATTTGTTATTAAGGAAATCTTGCTTGGAGCAGCTGGAATTGATATAGGGAAAACCTCAAGTTTTGAATATTTAAAAGTAGTTATGAAACCAGCAAATGCATTGCAAGATGTAAAAAGAATAGCAAGATCAATTTTAAGAGAATATATTGAGTCCGATGTGATACGTGGCCTTATTAATATCGATCCAGCCACAAAAGCAGTATTCGATAGCAATAGAAGCAAATCTGTTGAAAGAAAAATTCTAGCTACATCTAATGTGAGTATAGAATCTCAAAATCGTATTGTTTTAATTAATTGTTTCATTCTCGAAGGAATAGCGGCAATATCTCGTATTTTAGGGATGGAGTTTAGAGTGGAACTAATGGATGCTCTCTATCCTATATTAGAAAAAGTTGGAGAAAACAATATGTTAATACATGAAACAGCTGATATCACTTTGACTCATGTTTCTATATGGTGTGGATACTCATCAAAGAAAGCCTTAGTATTGGAAAATGTTGATTATCTTGTTAACGTTGTTTCTCAGAAACTTAACCAAGTTATCGTAAATCCTCAAACTCCTCAAGTTCTTACTGCTATGATACAAGTGGTTGGGCCGCCTGTGTTGCCATTTATTGATGATTCAATAGAAGAAATTTTTGATGCCTTAGATTCATATCATATGAAACCTTATCTGTTGAATCAATTAGTAAATGTATTATTTGCTGTAATTATTACTATTTCCGAATCCGTTGAGAAAGAAGGGGAAGAAGAACAGGAAGAAGTTCCACTTGAAAATGAAATTGAGATATCTAAAGAGATCGCAGAGTTCATCAGTCAGTATAAAACAGAGAATGAACGTGAAACTAAGACATCAAGATCAAATGCAACACTTGAGGAAATTGGACAATATTTTCTGGAACATCGAGAGTCGAAAAAGAAATTGGAAGAAACCGAATATAATGAGTTGGAAGATCACGATGATAATATTAAAGGGGAACATGACCCAACTGGCGCTTCTCATAATAATGAAGAGGATTTAGATAAAAAATCAAATCCAACAAAATCACAATTAATTTGTCTCAAGATTATTGATAAATTACTTCATTTCCTTACAGCAACATCATCACAATTACGTTCATTAGTATTAGATGTTATTAAGATTTCACTTCCAGTATTAAAATCTATCCCAAATGAGCTTTATCCTTTAGTACATAGAATATGGCCTTCAGTTCTTAATAGATTAAAGGATCAAGAATCATATGTTGTTCTTAGCGCAGTAAGACTAATTCAAGGAATTTCAATTTCAAGTGGAGATTTTTTTACGAGTCGAGTAGTTCAAGACGTATGGCCGTCATTCCAACAATTATTGCGTCAGCAATCTATGAAAGACGTAGATTATTTAGGGATAGCAACAACAAAATATTCCAAATCTCATAAGCTAAAAAAGTCAATACTGGAAACAATGAAAATTGTTATTAGTGAAGAGGTGTTGTCTAATCAGATCCTATTTCAGATCATGGATAACACGTGGCAATTTTTGAGTGAAGAAGTTCATGAAGAGCTTCAAAATTCAGCAATTGAATTATTTAAGGAGTTAGCTAAAAGAAATGCAGATGCTACTTGGTTGATACTTAGGGGGTTAGTTGAAGAGTACAGTGTCATTGCATATAATAAGATTGGGGATGAAGAAGTGGTATTAAGAGATATTATATGGCCAAAATATTTATGTAGATTTTCAAAAGAGAAAAATCAATTTGTAAAGAACGTTAAATTAATTTTAAATACAAATTTATTTTAATACAAGGCGCAGTAAAAAATGCGCATAAAATTTAAACCTGCTTTTGCACGTATATCACTTGTATCACTTGAGCTCGTATCACAATTTATAATAAAATTTGAACCGAAATTTTTACATTTAAAAAAAACATGGACGCCTCAAAAACGTTAGTTGTCGATAATGGAACGGGGGTGAGTCAACTATTATATTTCATGGCCATACGAAGTAATACATTCCCACAGACAAATAACATTTTATTGCGAATGTTTCGAATATTTAAATATTTTGGACCTCTCAAAAATTGTCTTTTTTTATTAGTTTGTCAAAGTTGGGTATGCTGGCTCCAATTTCCCTGATCATGTATTTCCTTCTGTTGTTGGAAGACCAATTCTTCGTGCAGAAGAAAAAGTTGGCAACGTAGAAGTAAAAGATATCATGGTTGGCGATGAAGCTGCTAAACTTCGATCAATTTTACAAATGTCATATCCAATGGAAAATGGGATCATAAAGATATGGGAGGATATGAAACATTTATGGGATTATACTTTTAATGAAAAATTAAAAGTAGATCCAAAAGATTGCAAGGTTTTGTTGACGGAACCACCAATGAATCCATTAAAGAATAGAAGAGAGATGGTACAAATTATGTTTGAAGATTATGGTTTTCAGGGAGTTTATGTTTCTATTCAAGCTGTTCTTACTTTATATGCTCAAGGTAAATTATTTATCATAAGACTGTTTAATAAATTTAAATTTAAAAATTTGAACGAAATTCTTTAATTTATTAAACAGGTCTCCTTACTGGAGTAGTAGTTGATTCCGGTGATGGTGTGACACACATTGTTCCAATTTATGATGGGTACGCCCAGACACATCAAACACGTCGATTAGATATTGCTGGTCGCGATGTAACGCGTTACCTCATAAAACTACTTTTATTAAGAGGATATGCATTCAATAGAACAGCAGACTTCGAAACTGTAAGACAAATTAAGGAGAAACTCTGTTATGTAAGGTAGAGTAAAATATTAAGCCATATTATGTTTCAATTTTATTTAAATTCATGGTTAATCATGAATGTCAAAATAGTTACGATATTCCTTTAGACCAAAAATTGGCAAATGAAACTACAGTTCTGGTAGAACATTACACACTACCTGACGGTCGAGTTATCAAAGTTGGTTCCGAACGATTTGAGGCACCTGAATGTATGTTCCAGCCTCATTTGATTGATATAGAAAAACCAGGTGTTGCAGAAATGCTTTTTGAATCAATTCAAGATGCTGCTATAGATGTTCGTCCTGAATTATATAGACATATTGTTTTGTCTGGAGGTTCATCTATGTATCCAGGTTTACCAAGTCGGCTTGAAAAAGAACTTAAACAATTGTATTTGGAAAGAGTAGCAAAAGGAGATACTTCAATATTGAAGGTGAGTGTATATTGTGATTATTTGTATACAATATACTTATTTATTTATACTTAGTTATATTAATTTATTATTTTTAACGAAATAATCAGAAACTAAAAATTCGAATTGAAGATCCACCCAGGCGTAAACATATGGTTTTCCTTGGAGGTGCTGTCCTAGCTAACATTATGAAAGATAAACAATCATGGTGGATTACAAAACAGGAATGGGAAGAAGAAGGTGTTAAATCATTAGAAAAATTATATGGTTCATCGTGAAATCTTTAGTTATTCTTAATAAAATTAATATTTAACAATTCTATTCATGTATTAATGGGTTCAAATTGAATTCCTTATATTTATAATACAGTATATTTAAAAAATTAAAATTGGCTCAATAAAAAATTTTTTTCAAATAAAAAAATTATTTGATTTAGCCAATTCTTTTAGATGATGTTAAAAATTTCATTGGTTAAATTCTAAATCAGGTAAGCGAATAAACCAAATTCTTAATTTTCCTTTCCTATCATATTAACAAGTGCTCATATTTATTGAATTCATACTATTATAATATTATTTATAAACGAAATATATATATACAATTTTATAAAACTAAAAATTTAAATTAGTTATTAAGCTCAACACCTAAATTGTATGTTTCCGGCCGGAATTATGAAATCGTGCTTAATTTCGGCTAATCTAAATATGGTCGATAATTTCAGTGGTTGATCGACAATAAAATCTCAGATTATCAAACTAAAAGTACATATAAACCCGCGATCTAATTTTTAGGCCAATTAAATTCCCTACTACTTTATTTGTGGCCAAAATATACAACTTCTCAGTTCCTTTCAGATGTTCCATCTTCGAAACCTTTTTTGAAATATTTCAACAGGTCATTTTGATGTTTTGAGACGGGAAGGTTGTTATTATTTAGATAAAACTCATTCCTAATATAGAGGCTCTCCGTGCTCCTGCCATCCTTCCCTACGTCCTCGTCGTTTCGGAAAGACACTATTCCTCTCTACTTTGTCCTCTTACTATGACGTAAAGAGCAGAGAACGATTTAAGCAATTCTATATATCGGAAAAAATCCTACACCATTAGCGTCCGACTGGACTTTGCACTAATGAAACGTATGAAATCTTTAGAGCGAACTTTCACAAAGTTTGAATACAGATATATCAAAGTTTATGTACCAATATAAACAAGAGTCGGGAAATCATTTCCAAGTTGTTGATGAATAGGAGGATGCTTTGGTGAATTTCAAGAAGTTACTGGACGTGGTTAAAAACGCAGTCACATTATTCATAATCTCTATTTAAAAAGTACTAAGCATCTTTAGCTCTATGTTTTTATTGATGAATACGATGCTAGTATGAACGAAGCCCTTAAAACGAAACACTCTCCAAGTATTCACCAGTCATCACAAAGACGAAGATGGCTCCTCTAAAAGTAAAATCGATTGAAAGTTCGTTCAAATAATTTTTCAGTAGATTGAAGACTTCCTGTGATGAAGACGTAGCTCGTGTTTTTTCAACTAGTGTGACTCCTGTTGTTTTGTTCGAATTCACCTCAGTTTTTAACATTTAGAAAGATTTGGTGCTAGACTAAGACAAGAAATTGAAAGTTGAGTTTCTTTTGGATAAGGCTTTGGAAATAATTTATCAGATAATATTAAAGAGGGAAGAGTGTCTTGGTTAAAGGAGGAGTTAATGAAACAAAAGAGAAAATTGGATGATAGTTGGGATCCTTCAGTCGTTCTTAATACACCTCTTAATTTCCCCCTTGACTCGCAGACATTGCTCTCTCAAACAACATCGGACTTAATTGTTAACAATTCCCTTAGAAAATCCATCCTTACTGAAGCACTCAATCGACGCCCTCTCAATTCTACAAATGACATAGAACAACGATTTCTCTAGCAACTGATCGTACCCCGTTATTTTCATGTTCTATACTGGAGCCATCACATATCAACCAAACCCATCACCTGCATCATTACAACACAATTTTCGAATACTAGACCGTATTGCCGAGAGGGAATTTATCACAGAGGCACTTAAGATTCCGACCTATAGAAAAAACTTTACTAAAGCCATTAAAGGACAATAGTGTTAAGCATTCAAACGAAAAGGCATTTAAACAAGCTTTTATGGATATTTTAATTCTCACTCTTCACACGGACATTGAACCAGAATTTTGGGTTATTCTCAGAGCTTGAATTTTGGTGGAAAAGCAATTGATTTAGTGAAGAAAAGTACCTGAATAATCGAATTTGATAATATCAAGATGAGAATGTTAAATTGGACGGAGCTCGAGGTAGTTGTCAGGAAACAACTGATGTTTCACGATCATTGTTGGAGAAATCAGAGGATGAAATTTTAAGCCTTGAAATTAGAGTGGTCAATACCGGCCAAATCAAAAAAAGCTTTGGAATGGAAGATTAAAAAGAAAAGCAACGAGTATTTAGATTCATTAAAAAAACAACATGACGCAGAGTTGAGCTGTATGTTTATTGTTTTGAGAGTAGGCTTGCATCGTCTAATTAGGAAGGCTTATTGTGTTGATGAATAATTTGTAATATTAAACACAGGATTACATAATAAAAGTTTCTCCCACAATCCGGGCTTATGGTTTTTAATTTTGTGTATGCGTGTAGTGTGGGATGTATAATTCGTATATCATCAAAATATAAAACTATATTGATAATTCATGTACATATATATAAGATCGCTTGCCATAGTTTTTTATTCGAATTTGATACTTCACAATAAATATGCGGTTATATATTTTAAATACATTAACGGGCATGTAAAGTTATTATCGTGCAATTACTATATACCTTATTGATTAATAACGTATAATTATCAATCAACCGATTTATTGAGAGTTGAGTATCTTGGGGCTGAGATAGAAACGGAATCCCTTCGCCATTTTTTCGATACACTCTCAAATATAATGTGAAAAAAATCACATAATAGTTTTTTTGGCAATAATATGATAATTGTGATAACAGATATAACAGATAACAATAATTATACGCAAATCAGAATCTATAACGTTATTATCGTGTGACATTATAATATGAACCAATTAAAAATACCGTTTACACAAATTACACTGTATACTGTAAAAGCTTCGTCTGTTTTTTAAATCGAAGGTATTACTTAAAAAAATGCTGAATTTGAGGGTAAATATAGATCCCTAGTTTCGTTTGTTTTTCATTCGATTCTTTACTTACATACTGGGATTCTACTTTAGATAGCGTTTACTAATATACCTCCAACAGTTAAAGTAATTACATTAATAATAATTATTCTGTCAGGACTCGGAACAATACAAAGAATAAAACAATGGCAAGACAATGGAGGGGAAAATGAAGGGAAAGAACCTACTCTTCCTTCCAATATTTTACCTAACATGGAATTGGTACCAGGATACGCGCTTCGGAAATTTTGGACGTTTTTAACAGCAGGTTTCCTAGAAACTAATTTATCGGGAGTAAGTACTATAAATACATATATATGTATTATTTGAATTTCTATTTATTTCTTAAAAGAAAAGATTTAATAATATGAATGAATACAATTTTAAAATAGTTTGTAGGAAATATTCTTATAATACTAGTGAATGGAAAATTTTTAGAAAGATCATGGGGATCAAGAGACTTTTTAAAGTTTATAGGAATCGTTATAATTGGAGCTAATATATGTGCTTTTTTAACATATTTATGTGAATATACTATCACAGGGGATACATTTTACTTGTAAGTTCGTTCATATTTACTAAATTTTTAATTATTACTTACGCGTTAATCCCTTTGTTATTTTATTTAGATATAATGTACAAGTAAATGGAATGATTGGATTAATTGGTGGATTTTTAGTAGGGTTAAAACAACTAATGCCGGAACATTTAGTTAGACTGACATTTTGTAGAGTAAAACATATACCAAGTTTATTTTTATTATTAAGTTTCGTTCGTTTTGTATTATTTGAATCACAATCACAATTCCTTTTAGTACTTTATGGTAGTTTTATTTCTTGGATTCATTTAAGATTTTATAAATATCAAGATGGTTTACGTGGAGATCGTAGTGAGACTTTTTCTTTTGCCAGTTTCTTCCCTGAATTTATTCAGTTGAGTATTTTTTTACTCTCGTCTTTTTTTTTTAAAAAAAAAAATTATTGCTAATTTAAATTTGTTCGCCTGTTTTTTTTTATTAAAAAAAACTTACATAGACCTGCCATCAAATTTATTTCTACTATGGTATTTAATATTTTAGTAATGTTAAGATGTTGTAAACCAATACAGAAAAGGAGATTTGCTATGGATTTAGAAAGCCTTCCAACAAGTTTAGCACCTGCTATGCCAGGTAGTGCAAGAGCCGAAGCCGAAAGAAGAAGGTAAATTAATTACGCAATTAGTTACACGTATTGCTTATTGCTTATAATTTTAATCATTTCTAATGTTTTCTTACGCGTAAATCTTTAATTTGATAGAGCATTAGCATTAAAAGCATTGGATGCAAGATTACACAATAAGCCAAACTATTATCCAACATCACCACCACCATTTACAACATCACCATCATCATATACTACTATTTCGCCACCAAATTCTTCTTCTACTACTAACTATTTTAATAATAACACAAACAAAAATTCTTCAGACAATAAATCTACAAATAATATTTTATTTGATGCGAAAGATCATTTGAAACAAGATTCATAAAAAAGATGATTTTTTTTTTTAAAAAAAAAAATAATTTTAATTTGATTTACTACTAAAATAATATATATACACATCTGCAAACAAAAACATTTAACATTATTCAATTTTATAAAAATAAAAATATATATACATCCTTTCTTTTAAGAATAATCCAAATAACATTATATACTGATTTGGATGGGAAAAGAGTAACGAAAGGATAATCCTGATGTATATACCCTTTAGGAAATAATATAATAATTTTATAAAATTTCAATTTATATCAATCAATAATTATTTCATTATTTTGGATCTCAATAAAGTTTATCATTTATTAATTAAATCTATAAGTTAATTGTCAAATGAAAATTGGTTTAATAATGCAGGCAAAGCTCCACTATTTTGTCTAATAGGTGGCAATTTTGGTGGCTTATCCAAAGTAGATAAGGTTTCCTTATAATTATGTTCTAAACTAATATTATTAAAATTATTATTTAGTTCTTCAATGTTTCCAAAATTATTATTGCTAGAGCTAATATATGCAGAAGTTTTTGTTTCTTTATCATCAAGTAAAATAAGATTGTCAACAGGGACTAAATAAGATGTAATTACATTTGAATCATCTACATTTGTTATTTTTGTAGTTGCAGTATTATTCTCAACTTCTACTTTTGTCTTTGTTAAATTATTCTTTTCATTTAAAGATAAGTCACTTGTATTTTGAGGTTGACCATAAAAATGAGAAATATCATCATAATCTTGTTGAAAATAATGTTGTTGATCATTATTTAAAATAAATGGAGAAGAAATTGGTATAGAAGGTAATGGCGGTGATAATTTATTTAATACATGCGTTGCACGTTTGCGTATATCCTCATCTTTAATTGTATCCAATATACGATTAATTAATGGTAAACATGGTAATAATTTTGAATGTGACATAGAAGGAACTGTAATAATTTTTTATTAAAGGAAAAAAAAATTAATAGGAATAAATATACACTTATTTAATATTTTTTATTTTATATTTTTACCTTCAGTTGATAAATTATCTAAAGCTCTAACAATATGTCTTTGAATTTCTACATCAGCAACAGGTGAATCTCCAATAGCAATAAGTGTAGGTACAATACTACCAAAGGATTCTTCTAATTGTTGATCATTATTATCTTGTTCTTGTTCTGCTTCTTGTTCTGCTACTTTTTCTGCTTCTTCATCTGTTGCTTCTTTTTCATTAGTCATTGGATAAAATAACATACGTGTCTTATTCTCCTCTTTCGAAGACAAAAAAAAACATCAATATAAAATTTATACAAATGTAAAAAACACAATAAATTTTTTACCATATAGCGCAAAATTTGCCAATAATCGTGCTACATGTCTATTCATATAAAAAGAATTAATTAGTAAAATTTTAGTAACTTTAATAATTCATTATTATTGTCCATTTTTTTTTTTTTTACTATTTACCTCTGAATTTCTTTATCCGAAATAAAATAACTAACAACTTGACATAAATTTGATAATAAAGATGGCTGACTAATTAAAAGTTGTTGTGATTCAGCTAAATATTTTTCAAAAGAAGTAAATATCCTTATTTAATCATTAAATATCACAAAAAAAAAAGAGGTTTATCAAATTACCATTCGTTGCCAGATTAGCCTTAAAAAAACGTTAGATTAATAATTTATTAAAAATAAAAAATCACAAAAAAAATTTTTTATAAACTTACCATTGCACAACACGCATGAGATATTGTAACTTGATTGGCTTTTGCTAAATTTTCATCAACAAGTTCAATAACAGAAGTTAATACCTTAACTCTACCATCTTTGATTAAAGCAGATTTATACTTATCTAAGAAATTGTTTTTTAAAAAAAGTTAATATTTGTAACATATTTTCGTGTAAATAAAAATAAAATTTTACCGTTTCTTAGTGATAAATATGCTATAGATTTGGCAGCATATTTACGAACTTCATATGTACTAGAATGTAACAAATCCATCAACTTGTCTAATCCAATTCTAGGATTTTCAAATATTAATAGTTGATGTGATGCTAAAGAATTTTATTTAAGTCAATAAATTATATATATATATATATATATATATATATTAAAAAAGTTACTTACGATTAGTTGCCAAACATGAAATGGTTTTTGCAGCTAAACCTCTTGCTAATTCAACACGTAAATGCATTTCTTCATAAGTTAAAAGTATATCCTCATCTGAGGTTTCATTTTCTGCTAAATTTCCTAATTGAAAACTTGCTAATTTCATTATTGCTTCCAATGATCCAACATCTATTAACATTCTTTGACATAGAGATCCTATTAAATATATATATATATATACACATTTTTTTTCCAAAATAAATAATTAAAAGTAAAAAAATTTGGAATTTTTGGGATATTTAAATATTATACTCTACCTGAAATCGATAATGAATAAAGGATATTTCCAATATTTAAAATAATAGTAGAAGCAGAGTCTAAAAATTTTGCTGTATATGAAGGATCAGATGAAGAAGCATCTGAATTTATCTTACTATAATAAAATAATATTAAATTATACAAATAAGGAATTCCTCCTTTCATAATAATATAAGGTTTAAATGATTCTAAATTTAAAGAAGGGGATTTTTTTATTAAAAAAGAATGAAATCAAGATAAAAAAAAAAAGGTTGAACAAATTGAACTTTATTTACCATAACCTGAAAGATTAGTTAATGCTGATGTGCCTAATTGATGTAAGTCATTTGTATGTAATGCTCTACATAAGTAAACTAATGCATCTAATCCACCATAAGTAATGAAATTAGACAATTCATGTTCTAGAAAAAAAAAATATATAAGTTTCTCAAAAAAATATTACTCAATTAAATGCGTATAAATCATTCACCATTTCCACGTTCCACGATATCTAGTAACCCTCTTGCACCATGTATCTAATATTAAAAAATTGAATCTTCTTTGTTTAAAGTTTTTTTACAATAACAACAATCCATAATATTCATTAAACAAATAATAAAAATTAATGTACTTGAGTAGATGGTTCATCAGAAATTATATATCCAACAAGATAAGCAATTTCAAAACATTCGTTACAAATTCTTTCAGGTGTTATATAACCAAACTGGGGCAATGAAATTTTTCTTGATGTACATTCTTGACAAAAAATATTTCCACTTTAAAAAGAAGAAATTTTTATTAAAATACTTTATTTTATTTATAATAAATCAATATCAGCTAATCTAAAAGAAATTTAGCTTACCATTGACGACAATGATGCTTGATCACATAAAAATAAAAAAAATTTTATTAGATCAAGATAAATTTTCAAATAGAAAATAATTATTTTTACGTATTCCACTAAGTATTCATTAAATAAACATGATAAAACCGTTCTAAAATTTTTTGTTTAACCAACCTTCCTTCTAATAGCAGTAAACCCAATTCCACAGCCTTTACAATTTTTAACAGTCTCATCATCAACCCAAACGGGTCTAACTAATAAAAATCCATCTAATAATTCATTTTGAGATAATGAATCATTCCTTGAATGAGAACTTGAAAGAGAAGAAAAATGATTATTATCCATTTTTTTGTATGTATTTATTATATTATATTATTATTTATTTAGCCAAAAAAAGGATGCAGTAAATAAGAAAGATCAAAATATATATGAAATATAGACTTAAATTTAAAAGGCGAAAAAAAAAGAAAATGTAAGGAGAAAATAGTTATCAAGATACTTTATAATATTTATGTTCGAGTATGTCTAAAAAAAACGATTAATTTTAACCAATAAAAATTATGTTACATAGTAACCGTCTGAACTCATGGAACACAGACAATGCAAACAATGCATGAGCGGAATATGAAATTAATACTGTAACTAATCACTATAGACTGTTGCATTAGAGCAGTGCGCACGTGCAATTACCCTCAATATTTCAATATAGAGGTTAAAGGAAGGTATGATGTCAACAGGCAACTATTCAAGGCTTAATTTGGTGAACAAATCGATTTATGCTTATTTTTATAATTAGGGATAAATTTATAAATATACTAGTCGTTGTTACTAACTGAGGAAAAATAAGGAAAATAGATGAAAGATGTTTGAAATAATATCGCTCATTTAGTTGATTCACGTTTCATAATCTAGCATAAAAATATATTTAAGAATATTTTAGGTAGATCGTTACAATAAAGAATATGAAATCCATTCAAAGAACATCGTTTGGTATTCACATGTCTAATTATTGAAAAAAAAAAAAAAAAAAATTTCAATCGGAGATAACAATCAAACATTTATCCCAAAAAATTTACTATAATTATACTAGTATATTATTATTAATGCACTTGTATATTAAGTAATAGTCATTATTGCCAGAGTGAAGCTTATTTTGGTTTCATATATCCAAAATTACAACAAATAAAACTTGTCGATGAAAAATAATGCATTAAATAGCAACACTTCTGTATTAACTTAATTCCGTTACAATATCTCGCATGGGTTTACTAACCAAATTTTAATAAGTGAAGTGATATCAGAAGACGTAATCACGTACAATATGGGGGGATGCTGCAACAAATTTATCCTTTTAGTACTTAGTCTATCATATCCGGTAAAAATACTTTGTGTGGGGAAAATTTTACGGAGAACTATCTTTATCATCGGCTGATTATTTAAGTTTTCCAGATATGGTTATTACTAAAATTATGTAATTTACGATCATATCCTTATCTATATTTAGTATATTTAGACAAACTATACCTTATTCATTGACAATCATTGTTTTTAAAAAAATGACGTAATAGAAAAAAGTCATGTACTGCGCCTAGTATATAATAGATTTTATATTAATAAATGTCCTTTATTTATCAAACATATACATAACTAATTACACTACTTACTAATTAACTTATTTTTTTCATATTGAATTGAAAAAAAGAAAAAAAAATATATAAAAAAATTGCTACAAAATTTGTACTAAAATAACTATTAACTACTACTAATTGCTAATTTATTGCAATTGAAAAACTATTAGTATTATATTTGTAATTTCCCACCCAACCAACCAGTACTTTTTACCATAGGTACATATGCAAAATAACTTCCATTTCTCTTAAGGAAATCTACCTTACATGTTTGTTGGCTTTCCATATCATAACGAATATCATAGGTAAAAATGAACTAAAAAACTGATTTAATCGCTACGATCATAAATTCTCCTCTTATCTTTATTCTTTACATATTCTGATTAATGGAAAAAAAAGTATATTATTGGGTACAATTTAAAAGATTAATCTAATTCTGACCTGGGCGATTGTGTCACGCTTCCGGCGATTGTGTTACGCTTCCACTAGCACTTTGTTCAGATTTTCGCCTCTCTCTTATTTGTTCTGAATGCGACGATGTCGGTGAAGCGTCATCTCTTCCAGGTGTAGGTGGTGCAGTTTTAGGTCGCTTACTAGCAGGATCTTCCCGATTGTCAATATCATTTTCTCCGCCTTTTGGTGTTGGTGAATAAGGTCTTTTTTGTCCTGCGGAGGATGCACCACTTTCATTAATATTAATTATATCTACAGGTGTATCATCATAATCCTCATCAACTTGGCGTGTTGCATTACTTCTTATTGATGGTAATATTGGTTTATTATGATCGTTTTCGCGAGGACTAGATGGACTATCTATGATACGCGGTAAAGTTGTTTGTTCACTAGGAGAATGCGAACTTTGTTGTTGTTGTTGTTCCTCTGAGAACGGAGGTTTTGTCAATTCTGAAGGTCCTCGATTAGAATGTTGATCGGTTGAAGATTTACGTTGATTTTCACCGGATTCGCTGAAGGTTGGACTACCATAAGAGTTTTCTCTAACAGGAGAATCTAAGTTAACTGTTGTAGGTGGACGTTGTTCTTGTGAAGGTCCTTCAGGGGATTTGATCTCTGATAAAATAGGACGTCTATGTTCATCTTGACGGAAAGAAAATGGTGGCATTCCTTTGTCTTCAACTGAGCCACCAATTCTATTATCATGTTGGTTAATTTGATGTGGAGTATTCAAGATAGAAACTCTTGAACCGTGATCAAGATTATTAGAGACTGGAGGTTCCTCGGGTTTAGATGGAGATTCTCGATACTCAAGGTGAGGTAGATGTGTAGAATGAGGTTCGTGGTTCGATGATAATTGTTCCGAAGTATGTTTAATCTTATTAGGATCATACATATCAGAATCACGACGATCAACAATCGGAGGAGAATGATGTGAAATTTCATGATGAGATTGTTGATGATAACCTGAGTGTTGCGAGTTACCGTGTTCACTTGCTCCCATTCTTGGTGAAGTAGGGTAAGTAGGACGCAATGGAGGAGAAGAATATCTTGAACGTCTTTCATCTTGAATTTGAGGAAGCGTCGGAGGTGGTGATTGACGTTTATCTGAACGTGGTTGCTGAGATTGATGGGGAGCTAAAGATCTTGGATCAGTTGGAGACATAATAGAATTATTAATGGGATGTTGTTGATTTGGAGGAGTAGGTGGTCTTGATTCGCGAAGATGAGGTTGAACATAAGATCCAGAGGGACCTGGACTTCTTCTTGACATTGACATTGGAGCTGACATCGGAGGTAAATCACTTCTTTGCATTTGCAAATCACTTCTCGACATTGGAGGTAAGTCACGATGATTATTATCTCCATGATGAAGAGCTGATAATGAAATGGGGATTTGTGGATGATTTTGCCTATTATCATGTCTACTTCCATATGTTGGCATACCAGGAGGTCCTTGTGGTCCAGGAGTTGGTTGAGCAAAAGTTGGAGGATTACCGAGCATTGGCGGAGGACCATTTAATTGTTGATAAGATTGAGGATTAACATCCTGAGGAATTGGTGCGGTAGTTTGTCCTCCTTGAACTTGTTGGGTTCTTAACATTTGTAACCTTTGCTTTATATGAGGATTTGTAGGATCCAATTCAGCTGCACGTTGATAGGCATCCAATGCGTCATTGATTTGATTGTTACAAGATTCATACAGTGTTCCTAGATCATACCAAACTTCACTAATAAATGGATTTAACCGAATTGCTCTACTATAAGCATCCAAGGCATCCCGAAACTATTGGAAAACAAGATTTTAGTTTGATTAAATTAATACTTATAAATATTACATATTTTTTAAACAAATACCTGATTAATTTGATAATAAAGGACACCAATAGAACACCAAAACGTAGGATTACGTGAATCGCGATAGCTATATTGAAATATTAAATATAAAAGAAAAAAAGAAAGGAAAAAAAGTTAAAAAAATTAAAAAAATTAAAAAAATATTTTAGTAACGTGAGAATTAAAGAAATGCTTACACAGCTTGTTGATATGCTTCATAAGCCTTGTTATATTTTTGTTGTGCCATATAACAACGTCCAAGTAGATACCAAGACTGCGCATCGGTCCCATCTAAATTTAAAGAAATCACAATGTAATCCATTTTAAAAAGTAAAAAATATATATATATATATAAATGACTATTATTTAAAATGTTATTTACCAGATTCCAATGATTTTGTTAGATATGAAATTGCCAGATCTTGATTATTGAAGCTTGCACTTTGTTGATGATAAAGCCATCCTAATTGTTGAAGCACTTTAGCGTGGTTTGGATTGTCGGCTAAAACACGTTCATAAGCTTCTTTAGCAGCTACGAACTATAAATGTGGGTCAATATTTAATAAATTTAATAGAAAAATAAACACTCCTAAACTATATAATTAAATGTCGGATTCTTACATTTTTTTGTTGTTCATATACATGACCAATTTGAAACCAAATATCAACTTCGGTTAAAGGTTTTGGTGGGTTATAGAGAATGTATTTAAAACACTACATAATAAATTAATTCAATTAGAACATGAAAAACCAATTGAATTTATATTAACTATAATGAATTATCAAAAAATTTTAAACTTACTTCCAAACTTTGATCATATTTTTGTTGTTGTTTATATATGATACCAAGTCTAAAATAAATTTCATTGGCTTTCTCAAATTTTGGTTCCATTCTCATTACTTGAGAAAAGGCTTCTTCTGCATGTTCAAGTGAACCATAACGGTCATATAAAATACCAATTCCATACCAAAGTTTTGGTTCCTATATAATAATAGTTAAAATCATAGTTATGAATTATGTTTAAAACTCATTAATAAAATAAAATAAAAATAATAATAATAAGACTATCTCAAATAAGTTATGATAAAAACTTACTTTGGGATTAGGTAAATGATAAAGAGCCTGTTGGTAAGCATTATAAGCTTTCTGTAAGTCATCCATCATCAAATAGCAATGACCTAAGGTATGGATAAAAAATGATATGAGCATAAAGAAATGAGACATAATCATAATAATTATGAATTACCTAATGCGCCCCAAATTTCTCCGTTTGTTTGATCAATAGCTAATATCCTTTGGAAATATTCAACAGCCTATAAATTGAAATGCAAAAGTTAAATCATTCGAACAAATTCATCATTTTGGAAAATAATCTAACAAAATAAAATTTTTTTACCTTTGGAAATTGTTCTCTTCCCCGACAAAGAGAAGCTATACTTGACAAAGCTGCAACTGAATAAGCATTATGACGCAAAGCTGACTCGTAAGCAGTCATGGCTCGATCGTATTCATGCATCAGCTCAGCTGCGTTTCCTATAATAAATGAAAGAAATGTCATTATTAATGAAATAATATAAATAATTTTATTAATAAAATAACGTGGTGAAAAATTAGGCGCGTTATTACAACTAAATTGTAAGGTGAATTTCTAGCGAAAATGAAAAAACTTGTTAAATACTTTCGCTCAATAAATTACATAAAGGTACAAAACATTGTACAACTAAACTATTATTATAAAGGCACTAGACGAAAAATAAGTGTATAACGGTTTTATATAAACAAACAAGCTTTGTCTTTACGAGTGAAGTCACTCGTGTTTAGAATGGTAGCAATTCTAACTACATCCTGTTTCTTTGGTGTTTAATCAACACCTACCCATCTGTAACCATGTTTGCTCGTTTGCTTGACCTAATTTATGAATGCTAGATTGACCGGTCGACGCCATTTTATATAAACGTCCAAAGACCAGAGATATTAAAATAAGTTTAAAACTTTTTTTTTTTTTGTAAAATAGAAGAGTAAAGGAAAAATAAAAAATAAAGGAGGTTGAGTTTTTTTTAAACGATACTTAGTGGGGTAAGGGGTAAAAAAAAAAAAAATTATATAAAAAAAAGAAAAAAAAAGAGTTTATCAAAACAGATTAATAATAAGACAAAAAAAAAAGGTTGTTACGATCAAATGGGTTCCAGGACTCGGTAAGCAGTATCACCGCCACTAAACTTGCATAAGTCGTCAAGATGTGTGGGCATATAGATGTTTAGTTTTCACAGATCCTAAATGTAAATATTTTTTAAATATTTTATATTGTACTACAATTGGAAGTTAAAGTATATTATAGTATGTATATTATATTGTCAATAATTACAGTAAAGTGGGATATTCATGAGCTAATAGGAGTTAACGTAATTTGATTAGCGTAATTCCTTTTTAAGTTTAGATTTAAAAAAGCCAACAGGTGAAAGGCAAGAATGACAAAGTGAAAGCCCTGCAAATTTGAGTGCAATTTGCAAACTTTGGTTTGTTTATTAATTTTACGTATATTTTTTTTATAATGTATTAGTAGTAGTATGTATATCATATACATACAAACATCCCAATTGCATAAAATACTTTGTATATTCGGTGTTTATCATTCTATGAAATATAGCTTGTGATTATTTATAGTCTTATAGTTTCATAGTTGCATCTACTATCTGCTATCAGACTATCCAGATTTTCAAAAAGAAAAATCATTCTTTGTTTATATAAAAGTTTTCTTTTAAAACAATAAAAATGATAAGAATAATATATTACTTATATTGTTCTAAATGTAAAAGATTTTTTAATATTATTTTTTATAATTAATTATTAAACTTGAACATTTTTCATCATATCTTTAATTTTTATTATGTAATTATGTAATCATTTAAAATCAAAATCAGTTATGAATGTTATGAATGATTTTTTTTGTATTTATAAATAGTAATAGTAATATAAAAAAAAAATTCTTTTATTAGAAAAGTCATAAGTCATTTGAGTGGTAAACAAAGAGCCAATCACTAGTTATCAGTTATCACGTGGTTATGTGATCCACAAAGGAAAATCATTCAATCGCATATGCATAATTTATGCATGCAGACAAATCGAGAAGTTTTTGTCATTATTACGGTATTAATAGTATGTCAAATTCTTCTTTCCGCTTAAAAAACAAATTCATTGGTGCCGTAAAAATTTTTTTTCTGTACGTTTCATTTTCAATATGACTTTTACAAAATTACAAAATGAAACTTTAAGATTATCAACATGGGTACCCTTAATAGCTTATGTTAATGATTCAACGGAAACTTTTCTTGTAAAATCTATTTTCACGGAAAAGTCTTACTTAGTAATGTTTACCGATTTACGTTATGTCTGGTTCGAAGAATTATTTGATGATGAGATAAAAAAACGGTTTCAGGCAAGTAACTTAAAAATATATTTAAAATGTTTTCTTTCTATTTTTATTATTTCGATCTAAATTTTTCCTGATTTTGATTCTTCGATAAATTATTTATAGGAATTAAAAGTTTCTCTTGAACAAGATCGTTTATCAGAATATATTCAATTTTTATCTGAATATTTAATTCCTCAACGACCTGATATAACTCATAAAGTTACAAAAAATAGTGATGATTCGGTAATATATCAATAACTTGCTGTTCTTTTTCTTTTTATTATTCTTAATTTTGCTGCGCTTAAAATTTAATTATAGTTCTTATTCGAATCTAAAAGAAATATTGGTCCAATGGAACTAAATTGGAAATTTAATTGTGAATTGATTCCTACTTTACTTCCTATAAACTCTTCAAATTCTAATGAACAACAATTCGATGGTGCAACAGTTTTATATACTCATTTCATTCTACCTCAAATATTGATAACATCTGCTTATAATAAACAAATAGAAACTTTACATAATATAATAAAATCAAAAGAGGATGAATTCAATGAAACTGTACGTTTAATGTCATTAGTAAGATTACAATCGACCGGTAAATCTAATAAAGATACACGTAAGTTATAATATTTTTTTTTTTTTTTTTGTTATAAACCTGCTTTAAATATTGACTAATTAAACTTTAATTGTTTTAGACACAGATTTAACACCTTTTGATCCCAATACTTCATATGATGAAATTGGAAAGGTTTATCTTTGATATATATGTTTTTTCTTTAAACAAAATCTGTTGTTTCTCAGGTTTCTTCTTAATTAAAATTATTTTATTTTAGGTCATTCAAAACCTTGAAGTTCCGGATTTGCAAACTTCTTTGGATATTTGTAAAGATCCTACTTTCTCAAAATTATTCAAAATTGCGACAGAACGTGTTATTCCACCAGTTTCAGAGAGTATACCGATTTTTTAGTTTTTTTATGCTTATTTTTTTTACATTTATCAACTTATTAATTCAAACTCTTATTTTATTAATACCCAAAGAAAATGTAAAACTTCCAACAACGATATCATATTCATCAGGAGCTCCTTCAATTACCGAATTAGCCGAATTAACATCTCAGATGCCAACAGTGAACTTACCAAGTTTATCAGATTCACAATTATCAAAAATGTTTACACCACAAGTATTATCACTTGAAGATAATGACAACAATCCTTCACAAGCTTCAACAATTGAATTACCAGCTTTTGATTCATTTCATAGTACACAATCTAATGAAGAATTAGCACGTGCTCAAGCCGAAGATCGAAAGGTAAGTTTTCAGATTTTTTTTTTTCTGTTTTAAAATAATTGATAATAATAATTTTCACTACTAGGCTGAAGAAGCAAAAGCTAAAGAGCTTGAAAAGAGGCAACGTCTTAAAGATTTGGCAGCAAAGCAAGCTGAAAAACCCGCAAAGAAACGCAAGAAAGTTATGTAAACCGCACATAGATATAATAAGAAAAACAAATGTAAATGTAATTTATAATAGTTTATTTGTTAGTTTATTTGTTTTAATTTAGGCCTATAATGTATCGAAATAAGAGTAATAAATAGAAATTTAATAAAATTTGTTTGTAAATTGAATAGTTAATTATTGATAACACATTATATAAAAATAGAGAACTTTGTTCGGTACGATACTCGGTATACTGTATTAAGTAGTTATTAATTCGGAAATTTTTACTGCTTTATATTAAGAAATTTCACAACAAAATAACATGAAAACTAGGCCAATTTTAAAATAAAGTTATTTGACAACAGGCGGTTTTAAAATCCTTACAGCATCTTTAGAAAATACATAACTCAATCCAGACCACATAGTTGTTCCAGCAACAGTATATCTAAAATTTAGTCCAAATAAAAGATTATTAATAAAGATAATATATATATAAACTATTTGTTAATAATATACATACTGTAATACTGTTAAGGTTTTAGCGTGCGTCCATCCAAAAACCGGACTGGCAAGTGTGATACCCATAAGAGCCAATTGCAAAGCCGTATTTACCTTTCAATCGAAGGAAGATAATTTATTATGTATGAAACTTAATGCTGAACGCGTACATTCTGTTTCATTTACCTTACTAATTAGTGTTGGCCTTACTTCAGCAGATGGAATTGATATATCAAAATACCTTCCTATTGTTTTCTTGAATTTAAAAATAAAAAGATTAATTGTAAGTCGCGAACATTCTTTTGTTAAAAAGGAAATAAATTTCAGATCAAATATAATACCGGAGGTGGTAATGAAATATATCTATAATAAAATGATGCAAGAATTAATCCGATGTCGCGTCCCAATATCACAGCGGCTATTGGAACTTCAGAGAAAAAAAATATATTTTTAATATATAGGCAAAAAGGTTATTAATCAAAAAACTTACCTGGTAATAGATCTTTCATTGCGAACGTAATGGTCATGATAGTCATTAATATTTTATCGGCAGCAGGATCCATCACTGTCCCTAACATTGTTCTCATATTGTATTTACGCGCAATAAATCCATCTAACTTAAAGAGGGAGAATTCGATTAGAATGGTTAGATTTCAGGAAACGCGTGTAAATTTTTATAAAAAAAGCAAAAATTATACCGAATCGGTAAATCCAGCATATATAAAAGCAATTAATGCTAGATTATATTGATCATTCAATATGAAATATCCTATAATTGGAGAAGCAATTAACCGTGAAAATGTAAGGTAATTCGGTATAGTCCAAATGTTTTCTCTTGATTGTTTTTCTTTTATCTGGATTATAAACAGCGATGTGATAAATATAGACACTTTTTTACGAAGAATGAAATAATGATATATTTACTTTTTGAATTATTTTATTTTTAGAATCTATTAAATTTGATTTATCAGATCTATCTTCATTGTAAGAAATTGAGGTTCGAGAAAGTTTTCTGTTGCCTACGATAAATGATAAATAAAATCTGACAAAGGATAAATACTTAAAAGATAACCAATGTAAGTAATTGTGAAAACGCACATTTTTAAAAAAGAAAATAAACATACATTTTTTTTCTTGCGTTGCTTAACGAGTTAATAAAATCATTAGTCTTCAGTAAGTATTTACTATGACTATTATTAGCACAAATGTTATATTTTTTGTTCCAAATAATTCTTGTTTCAGATTTTATTTGTTGTAAAGGATAATTTCGAGTATAATTTAAATTATGAATAAAAATTACACGTCGAGAATTTAATATTCTTGAAGCGAGAAATGATGCCATTCTTTGAAGACTTCAGTACGATGTTAAAGTATGGACATCGCTTGTGCTAGCGTAACACAACTTTTTTTCAATTCTGTCTGTTGCTGTTAATTGGTCGTTAGCTCTTCAGTGATCTACTTGACACTAATCCAAAAAAGGATCATGTATTTCGATATAAATCAGTTTCTAGTTTCTACTATACCATTTGAAGACGTAACACAATTGATTATCAGGTGCAACATTTAAATGTAATTATGGAATACCTTCCTAAAATGTTGTATATTTCTTATAGAGTGTGTTGAGTGAATTATGGTATCTTCATTTGCAATAGTATTAGATCCTTGATTTAAAAGTTTTTACTTAACAAACGCACTGGTCGATTGCCAATTCCCTTTTAAAAATTTATATACTCGAATAAGTAGGATTTGGATTTCCGGGAAAGGCTGAAAAAATATTACTCATTTTGTAATGATATATTTTGCCACGGACAGACGAATAGACAGATCCTTTGGTGTGGTAACAAGATTACAGAGCAATAAATTTTCTCAATTCCTTTCACGTCTGTTAATTTTTCTTTGATACAGGTATTTTAGCAGAAAGAAATTGATTGGCGGTGAAAGTCTTCACAAAAAAATCTTATCAATAAAAGATAAATCACACGATTTGTACGGCGCGTTCATCAAAAAACAATATATTTGCGTAACGCAAGATTTCGGAAAATTACCATAACAGGTCTTATTTTATTTTAAATATAAAGTGATCAAGGGGATCTATTTTTTTTTATCTAAAAATGCCCTTGTTAGAACAATTGGAATTAATTCTCGAGAAACGTAAAAGGCGAGCCCTTTTACGTTCCTTGGTAGTAGCCTCACCTTCCTCCATAGACTTTTCTTCAAATGATTTTCTTGGACTTGCAAGAAATAAATTATTACAAAAAACGTACTTAAAAGAACTTTCCTCTTTTCCTAACCCACCACTTGGTTCAACAGGTTCAAGATTATTAGATGGAAATTCATCATATGCAGAGTTCTTAGATAAATTTATTGCTGAATTTCATAAAGCTGAATCTGCATTAATATTCCCTTCAGGTTTTGATGCTAATGTAGGATTTTTTAGTAGTGTACCACAACATGGAGATGCGATAATAATCGATGAATTTATACATGCTAGTGTACATGATGGAATAAGAAATTCTAGAGCTGCTGTAATAACAAAATTTCGTCATAATGATATTAAACATCTTAAAAACGTATTAGAAGAAGTTGTACAAAAAATTGAACCACAAAAAAACATTTTTATTGCTGTAGAAAGTTTATATTCCATGGATGGAGATATAGCTCCATTAAATGAAATTGTTGAAGTCATAAAACCTTTTAACTCGTATTTGATTGTTGACGAGGTAATTTTTATCTTCTTTTGCGAATTTGGATAAATATTATTAGTAATTTTTATATGATTATTATAATAGGCACATGCAACTGGTGTATATGGCGAACAAGGGCGTGGTATTGTTTGTGAGTTGGGATTAGAGCAAAAAGTGTTTGCACGTTTACACACTTTCGGAAAAGCTTTAGCCAGTAACGGAGGTATATAATAATAACTCATCTTAAAATTGTATAATTTATTTCAACTTATAAAGTTGTTTTCACTGTATTTTTTTTAGCGGCAATTGTTGGACCCAAACTCTTAAGATCTTATTTAATAAATTACGCGAGACCCTTAATTTTCTCGACATTCTTGTCATTTAACAGTCTTATAGCAATTGATTGTTCTTATAAAGTCATGACAAGTGAAGTTGGAAATGAGGTATAATATATCATAATATTTGAAATTTTTTTTTCATGTCATCGTATTTTATAATTAAATTTTCGCATTATAAACGCGTAGCTTCGTAAACGTTTAATGAGGTTGATTCATCTATTTCGAAGTAACATTGATTTACCTTCCAATATGTTATTACCATCCAATAGTGCGATTCAAGGTATCTTAGTTCCAGGTAAAAAATAATTTATTTTTTCAAGTATAATTATTGAGTCTTCTAAATTTTTTTATCTTTTTTCAGGTAATGATAATGCAGTTAAATTATGTCGCGTAATTCAAAAAGCTGGATATAATGTCAAACCAATTCGTTCACCAACTGTTCCTGTTGGAAAAGAACGAGTCAGAATTTGTATACATGCTGATAATACTGAAGAACAAATTCTTGGATTAATAAATGTTATTAAAGATTATTTCGAACAACAAAATATTTCCAAAGAAATGAATAATTATCAAATTGTATCTTCAAAACTTTAATTTATTTAAAAGCAAAATTAATTAAAAATTTAACTATTAATTTGTAATTCAATATAAATCTTTAAATAAATAAATAAATAAAATAACATAAAGTAGTATTTTTAGATGGAGTCATGGAGGAGAGAGTTCAACGAATAAAAAAAATTTTTGAACACTTTCCAAAATTAGGAATAGTCTATCGAAATTGCACGTGAACGATACCTGTGATCAACTGGTTGATCGACAAATCAACATTCAACACATTAAATGTTCCCAGAAATTTCTCTCTTTTATTATTCTTTTTTTCCTCTATAATAATAAAAGAAAAAAATAAAAAAAAAAAATGGCACAAGGACAAGTTCATTCAGTCTTGTTTGATGGCTCAGATGCATATGGTTATAGCGCACAAGATAATTTACAATTTTTTAGTACAAGTTATGGGGATCCTTCAGCTTATTCGACACAAGCAACTTCTGGTTATTACCCTACTCATTATTCTACTTATCATAATGGAAGTACGGGTGGTTTTTGGAGTGCATTTGGTACTGGAGGATTTGATGAAGAACCACCATTATTAGAAGGTATTTTATTATTTATTTATATTTTTTAGTTTATATTTTGATATTTAAAAAATTTTCAATATATTTATCTAGAACTCGGGATTAATTTCGGACACATAAAATCTAAGGTAATTGATTTATACTATAAAGAATATATGTATATAATTTTCAAATTCTAAAGTTCTATAATTCATAAATTAAGAGTTTGGCAGTTTTAAATCCTCTTAAAACTGTTGATAAAAATATAATGGATGATACAGATTTAGCAGGGCCTCTTTTATTTTGCTTAATATTTGGAGTTTCTTTATTGCTGGTATAATCTCTTTCTCCTATTATCTTTTAATATTTTATATAGGTTATATTTAACTTATATTTGGAATATTTATAGACAGGAAAAGTTCACTTTGGATATATTTATGGCGTCGCGTTACTTGGATGGGCATCAATTTATGTGATATTAAATCTTATGAGCGAGTCAGGTGTTGATGGTTATAGAATTGCAAGTGTATTGGGTTATTGTTTATTACCTCTTGTTTTATTAAGTTGTGTTGGCGTTGGTTTCCCATTAAGGTATAATTATAGATTTATCTTTCTTTTTTTCTTTTTTTTTTATCAAACCTAACATAATATATAATTTTTTTATAGCGGACCAATTGGACTTATTGCTTCAGCACTTGCAATTAGTTGGTGTACATATTCTTCTTCTACCATGTTTGTAACTGTCTTACAAATGTCTGAGCAACGTATATTGGTTGCTTATCCTGTTGGTTTATTATATGTTTGTTTCGCTCTTATGACAATCTTTTAAATACATATTCATTAACAAATTATTTTACATTAATAGTAATATCGAATATAATAGTTCTTTGATTAATTGCAAAATATCAAAGTTTACTTGCATAAAAAAATTTGTATATATTTATTTTTAAATTATTTAATTAATTAGAATTTGACGGATGTAGTTAGATTTCAAATAAACAAATAAACTACTTATTACTTCAAATATTATATATATTAATTAGATGATCAATATAAAATTTTTAATGTATTAATAAATTTTATTAATCAATACCCTCCGCAACATAATATATATAATACAGTGATCAAAAATATATCAAATAAATACACTAAAGCTAATTTTTTCTTTATATTTCTTATATGAATAAATTATTAATTGTTTAAATACATATTGTTAATCAATTTAGTTATTATTGAATCAAGTTTTTATAAAAATTTAAATTTGAAAATGATATTACCGGTGTAAACTCAATGATAATTATTGCTGCGCTACTTCACTTTCTTCGGGAGTCTCTGCTGCTTTCTCAGTCATTTCCGTTTTTATTTCTATTTCTAACGTAGGGAATGAATAATGAGACTCAACTTGAGCTTCTTTTACAATTTTATGCACTTTTAACAACAACTCTTGTGAATCCAATATAGACGAAGGTAGTTGTGGGCAAGATTTAGGAAGATGCTAAGTACAAGTAGAAACATGTTAAGTATAAAAATTATTATTAAAATAAATATTTAAACTAAATTACCTTTTCCTCTTTGAACTCGGTGTGAGCTCTTAAGAATGATTGACATAATACAAATCTCACAAGAAATTGACGAAGGAAATCATCTTGTAAAAATCTTTTTAATTGTTTTTCTGTGTAAAATAAACGAATATTAAGTACTTACTTCTAAACTACAATACAATGTATAGAATTTAATTATATAATATTTACCAATATTAGATGAATTAAATAATTCTACAATATTCAACTCGGCCTCTGCTATAAGATTTACACATTTTTCCCATGTTGATGAACTTATTTTACCAAGATTCGAAATAAAGGCAAATCCAAGAAGAGGAGCATGGAGAAATAAAGTGAAAAGGCTACCAATTTGGGATGTATCTAAATAAACTTTTATTATTAGAATAAAAGTAGGCATGACACAATATTTAAATTGAGTTAAATTCTTTACCAGGGATAGTAGAAGGATATTCCACAGGTGACATAAGACAAAGGAATGGTTGATTAAAAATTCTCGGGAAATCCTAAAAATCGATAAAATGACATCAGATCAGATGGAATAAAAATCATGTCATATCTATAACATACCGCAAAAGCCGTGCTATTATCACTATCAATTATCAGACATAATGGTTTACGAGTGAACGGTACCAAATCTGCCGGATGCAAACAATGAATTTTATCTGAAGTATCTGTTTTATCCGCACACTTGCGGGAACTTGTTGCAACACCACCATTATAACCTAAATTAAAAACATTTTAATAGATTTGTTTTTCGAAATTCAAATGTACTCTTATACTCATACAAACCAATATGCGAGCTTTGTTCATTATTATTTGAAGGTTTGGCACCATCTGCAGAAATATAAAGTAATAGTGCGGAGTTTTCATTGATTTCCTTAAAACAATAAATGAATAAATAAATAATTGTTTTATATTTTTAATATAAAAATGTGAATAATATAATTAATTACCTTGAAAGCAGTAGAGATATAAACTAATAACTGACTGAACGTAGGTCTATATAAAAGATATTTATGTGGATTAACTCTTCGTGACGCAGATTTATCAGCAGGAGTATTTGCACTTGATTGCTCCTCAGCATTTATATCATCTTTATTAGTAACTCTTTCGTTTACCACTGGAACTTCCGAGCCTGGTGTTTTTGGTGCCGACTTCGGAGGAGCTGGTTCGCGCTCTCATAAAATAAAATATAATGTGTTAATATAAGCTTGGCAACTTAAAAATTAACAATAAGCATTATCATATTAAATATTCACCGAGTGACTGTAATATATGATACATATCAAGAGTCAATTCAGAAAATTTGATTTGATTTTGGTAATTTCCAACTAAAATCGCTTCTTGAAGTTTTAATTTTGGTGTACCATCTTTCTCATGTCTAAGACTACGTTCAATTTGTAGCCTACGTGCTACTGTCAAAAGGTGGCCTTCGGATGAGATTGGAGTTAATTTCTTTTCAGCCTAATTATACGATATGATACATACATTAATCAATATAAACTATTACAATCTCACTGAAGATAGAGATCTATACCTCTAAGAAAGCAGCAATTTCATGAAGAACACATTGCCATTCCGAAGAATCAGCAGGTTTAAAAATTTTTATATAATCGTCAACAAGACCATGTAATTCATCCATTAACTTCTGTACAATATCTCTATTGTTCAACAGCAGACAAACAACGATAAATCGAGCGTAATATCTCAATTTCTTAATCATAAGTGCTGGGCTATAAATAAATGTTATCAAATGTTACTTGATTTCTTCACTAATATCTATAGAAAATCATTCAATTGATAATATTTAACAAACTTTTTAACATCAAGGACATCTTTGAAGTAAAAACGATCACGAATTGCTTCGTAAAATATATATGATTCGTGAAGATAATTTGTTTCGCTTGTACGTAAGCTTTATAATTTTATTTATGGAAGACGTGTTAATTTTCTTGTTTTGAATTTTTAAACAAATTAAAAAGAAACAATAATAAACATACTAGTAATGATAATAAAGTTGCCCAATTTTCGATGCGATTTCGCCAACCTCCCAACGTTTAAGACCATAATTATCTTTATTTTCCAATACAAATCTGAGATATAAATACAAATGAAATGAATTCAAACAAAATAAAATAAAAGAAAAGAAAAGAAAAGAAAAAAATAATATAATAAATAAAATAGATAAAAAAAAAAAAAATTGTTATAACGCAAAACTAAAATTCACCTATTCTGTTGCTGAAACTTCCATAACTAAATATTAATTGAAAAAATGGTAAGCCTCATTTTTTTTGAGAAAAAAAATCAATTCACATTAATCAAAGAATTGATCCTGATAACATCAATTACCTTAGTATAGACTTCGAAAGTTCGTTGGAAATATGGCTGCCATTGACGACCACCTGTGGGTGGTAAATCCCTACGTATATCACGATTTTCTCTAAACAAACGTTCCAAAAGTTTATGAAATTTGCGTGTAATATGAAGTATCTTTACCTTAAACCCGCAAATAATTGCTGACTCTTCTCCAAAAGGTACTGAAATTCTTCTACGATCCTTTGGTTATTCACAGCAGTAGTCGCTGGATCTGTTTGAACTTTACTATCTTTTTCGTTACTGTTAGCTGGTGTATTGTTAGCGACCGAGGCAGCTTCTTCCATAACTACATCTGGGACAGTTGTCTGAGTTGTAGTTGTCGAAGGAGCCGTTGTTGAAGGAGCCGTCGCTGATGTCAGTGTTTCCTTTTGTGTTTCTTCCATACTCAGCTAAATAAGAAATCTATATTAAATGTATTATCTAAAGAGATCAAAATATAAATATTTCGCGCGCATAATTTACGAGAACATACAGTATATAAAGTAATTGCTATACTTTGTGTTAAGGTTTGTTTACTTGATATAAAAGTATAGATCAGAATCTTATATAGTTGGGCAATCCTTTTTATTTTGACTAAAATATAATATCATTGATTTTATTTGGGTTGACCAGAATTATGAGCTGGATTATTTGTCACAAAAAGAAATAATATTGCTATTTTAATATATAAAAATTTTAGTACAAAGATAAAATGAAATAAGATTGATTAAACCCAAATATAGATAATAAAATTTATACTAGTTTTCTTGGTTACAATTATTCCAAGAGATAGGTTTTCTATAAAAATAGTTGAAATTAGCATTTTTTTTAATAAATTGTTTTATTTTCAAACTCTTGATTATAATATACCTTGGATTATTACGAGTTTCTTAAAGTAAATAAGCACACATGTAAATCCAGCCAAGAAAGAATTCTTTCCATCAAGAAAAGATGCCGTAAAAATCACGAAAATCACGAAGAGTATCTCAATATTTGATTGCGGAGTTGAATTTTTCATTTTTTCATTTTTTTCCCCATAATTTCTAAAATCAGGAAGACCTATCGCTGGACGCTGTTCTGTTTGAACATTATTATCTTATCCGTTATTTTTAGCTGATGTATTATTAGTGACTGATAGCTTCTTCCATAAAGTTGTTAAGAGACTAAGAGAGCCGGTGTTGATATCAGTGTTTCCTTTTGTAAGAATTCTATATTTAATGTATTATCTAAAATAAGAGATCAAAATATAAATATTCCGCGCGCATAATTACGAAGAATTGCTAAACTGGTTGTTTACTCGATAAGTATAGTTCAGGTCGGGCAACCCCTTTTTTATTTTGTCTTAAATTGATTTTATTCATAATTTCCGGATTGACCAGAATTATGAGCTATAAATTGTAGGATCTGATTAAATATACAATCAATTCTAATAATAATGATCACTAAAAAAATAAATAAATAATATTACTATTTTGAAATATATTAAATATATTATTATATAAAAAAATTTGGTTATTTTACAATACTTATAATAAAGTTAAAGTAAAGAAAAAAGTAGAAGCGAGATTAATTAAACCAATTGTAGTACTTTTACCCAAATAATTCAAATAGCTAATCGATCTAAATATACACATTATTTTATTTGTCACTAATTAATTATACTCTATTCTTCAAATTTAAGAATTGTTACAAAATTTCTTATGACAATTAATTACATAAAAAAAGTAAGGATAGATAAATTAATTATTACTTCCGCTACTTTGTCCATTATTATTCCAGGAGAGATAAGTATGATCTCCAAGTTTCCTACAAAAAGAGTTGAAAATTAGCATTTTATTTTTAATATAATAATTGTATTAACTGCAAACTTTTAATTATAATATACCTTGGTTTGTACAAGTGTCTTAAAGTAAATAAGCACCCAAGTACTACACAAATAACTCCAACAACTATATAAGCCCAACCCAGGAAAGAATTTTTTCCACCAAGAAAAGAGACCGTAGAAATTACGAGAGATTTAGTACCTCCATATTTGGTTACAGGAAATACTTTTGAAAAGAATTATAATTGTGAATAAATATCACTTCTGTATACCAATTTCATAAATTTATTACTTACGATATTGAATTTCAAATTGATATCGGCCCATTTTCATTGTATCTTTTTCATTTTTTCCCCATAATTTTCTAAAATCAGGAAGACCTGCAGTACGCATCCAAACTTGAAAATGTTCATCCTCTGCAATGTTAGGTGGAGGAAATTGTTCGGTATAAGTGCCATTTGGGTATCTTTCAACCCAATCCAAAGGAGGGCGAATTTGATCAATGGTATATTTGGTTTTGCCATATTTCTCTTTATCAGAAGGCCATGCAATACCCTTTGATGAAAATTCAAAGGATTCATTTTGAGCATCGGAACCAGGCGAATTAAGAAGAATTGGGGTTAAGAATGTATCTAAAAAAACCAATTTATAAGATTTGGATTAGATGGTTAAAATTTTAAAATGTAATTGTTTCTTTCCGTGTATATATATATCTTATCGCTCATTGATTCATATATAATTATTACATGTTTTATTCTCCAAGAAAAGATATTCCTCTGATAAACTATCTATAATATGAATGAGTAAAAATTACCATTAAATAATGAGTTGGCAATAAGCCCACAAGGATAGATAATTTTGTCACCAACGACATCCATTGGTTTACAACTTCCAGCTTTAAGAGTAGCAGCAGGTACAGCTTCACCTTTTAGTTGATTAGCATCAAAACTTTTAACATATCTTCTATGATTTTGATAAAAATTTGTTAACCTGTAATACATGAAAACTGGAGGTTTCAAATTCACTGGTAAATCAAATTGAATTAAGCAATTCCAAATTTCTCTAGTTTGTGTTGGATCATATTCTAATGGAAGTTTTCTAACAACCCTAGCCCATTGTGCGTTTAAATCAGAATTAGAAAATGAAGACGTAATATCATCAGCTGGTATTTGTTGGAATATAGGATTTTGGGCCAAAGGATCATCTGGTGCTGGTGGTCTTTGATCGCAAAAAGTGTAATCGAATTGTATCTCATTAACCTATAATAAAATAATAACACTTTGAGCAGAAGCTTTTTAAAAATTTCGAAAGATTTAAGTTTTACTCACACTATTACTAGCATAAAGTAATAAACCACCAAGTGGAGCAAAGATGATTCCAATAATAAAAAATGTTGGAAGAACAGTTCTTGGTGTAAGAATCGGCTGCCATGCCTTTAAACGTTGTTGTTTAAAAGCAGTGTCTACAAGAAATTTCAAAAAGAATTATTTATCATATAATTAAGAGATGATTTTAGAATACATTAAAAAGATGTTAAGGAATAAGGGAACTTACTTGCGGGTTTACGGCTCTTTGTTTCTGGAGCCATTTTTAAAGAGAGAAAGGATAATGGAATTTATTATTAAACGCGGAAAATTAGAAAAAAAACCTACACGAGAATGTGGCACAATAAAAAACGAGTTTATCTAATAGTTTTCACACAGTACTTAAGTATTAGCGAGAGCTTCCATGATGTATTACAAATGCAGCTTATTTACTATACCTTGAAATTGTATTTTAGAAAAGATCTACCAACCCTTACCATACCAACCTACCGCAGTAATCTTCCCCTGTTTCCCCCGTACAAAATTAGAAATTAATGACATAATGACAACATTTTGATTTATTTAAAATTAGGCAGACTCCCAGATAATGAGATGATATAATTCTAAAAAAAACTGCTAGTTATTATAATTAGATGATACCCCAAAATTTTCCGTGAATGATATGCATTTTTTGATTAAAATTCTATACTGTATATCTGATAATTATATACACGCGAAAAGGGTCATATGCTACATATGCTATATCATGCTCACACCGTTTATCTTTGATCTACAAATTATGCAACCCGGACCAGTAAATTAGATTTATGACCACATAAAGAATCGGAACGGTAAACTTTATTTTATTTACTATTAAAAAATATGTCTAGAATTACTCAGTGTATCATAGATTGTTCCTATGTTATAGAAGAAAAATGAATCAACAAAAGTTTTTTATCTTTTATTTTTAAATCCACAAACAAGTAGTTTAATCTCACCAATTCCTTGACTTCATTAAGACATTTTTCGAAACTTTCTTTGTATTCAAGGTTATTATCTTCATTTTTACGATCAGGAACAATCATGACAACACTTGTTGGACGTTTAGTTGCACATGAAAATCCAAGATCAGCTCGAGATGGAATGAAAACATAGGGTATTTCATGATCCTCACATAAAACTGGAATATGTGAAATCACATCCATTGGAGAAACATCTCCAGCCATCACGACCAACCTTATTTTTTTAGTAGTGACCGTTAAAATGTAATATAAATTTAGTTTGGGAAGGTTAAGCATCCTGGTCAATGAACAAACCAATGAATTATAAAATGTTTACCCTTTTTGCTGTTTACTTATAGCCTTTACAGTTTCCTTTACGCCACGTCTACAATGTCGTTGTCTTGCAGCTAATTGATTAAGTCGATTGAAAATTTTTACAAATGCTCATCACTATTCAAAAATATTACTAACAAACCATTAATTTCTCTTATATGAGATATAAATATAATTACCTTTCCTGATTACTATCATTATTTCTCGAGTTAATTTCTCAGAGGCTAACGGTTGTGCAAAAGGTATTAAAGCTCTTAAGTCGTAATGTACAATTAAACCCTTGTCTGATTTTGTTTCCGCTGGGGTTATGGTTGGCGTTGGTCCTGTAGAGACTGGTGATATGACATCAACTTCCATTACATTATTATCTTTATTTTTTGAAGAATGCTTTTCTTTTTTTTCTTTATGGGATTTTTCTTTCTTTTCTTTCTTTTCTTTCTTAGATTTAGACTCTTTCTTATCTTTAGGCATCTTTTTAAAACCGATTAAGATTGAAGAAGATTGAGGAGTTTATTATGCTTATAATGCTTATGTAAAATTTGCGTAACAATGATATTCTTCACGTGATATTAATATATTAATTGATTTTTTCAATTATTAAAAAAAATCTGAAAATAATCTTAAGCATTTAAATAATTTAAATAAGTAAATCTATAGTATATACAACTGAAAATCTAGACTAATTTTGAAATAACTACTTTTTCCATTATTTGCTAATCATATATTCTTTTAAAAATTATTTAAACTTATGAAAAGACTTACAAAAACCATAAAGTTATTTTTATTTGAAATTTTTTTTTACGCTATAGATATCATCTATAGGATACAACTGCACTGACTCACATCACCAATTTTTAAAACAAATAAATAAGCGAAAGGCTCAATAAAAAGAATAAACGGTTCGTTAAAAAATATATGATGACGGCAATGAAAAAATAAATGATAATGCGAGAGAGACTCACTTTTATACTTTTATAAGACTCTCTCGATCATAATCATTTCACCAAGATCTTGAACTCTAAGCGCTTGATCTGTTTCTTTGTCAGTGTACGCCTACAAAGAGAGCACACTTTTTGAGATTTCAAAGCGGTTGAGATGCATTCTCGACAAAAAATATGTCCACAAGGCGTAAATGAAACATCTTTTGGATAGTCAAGACAAATCGCGCACTTGAGTTGAAGACCTTTTGATGGTAAAGGAGAACTTGCAGAAGTAAGATCTTCTGCCGAAGAGTCATCGTCAATGATAATTATCTCTGGGGGTGAGTGATTATTGTTGTTAGAATTTTTATGGGAAGAGTTGACGGCGGGTGAATGGGTATTCGAAGAGAAGATTACTGGCGAGGACGTTAAATCCACAACATTGTTCGGATATGGATCCGCAGCATTGTTGCTGGGGTAAGAAGGAGGAGAGGAGAGGTCTACCACTTCTATTTCGGGAGTCCTAGAACGATCACCAAGGGATAATACTGAGCGAATAGGAGGTAAGGTTATTCCACCATGCGCAGAATTTTCTTGCGGCAAAGAAATAGGAGGCAAAGTTACTACTCCACCAGTGTTGTTTCCAGTAGTAGGTAAATTAAACGGCTGTAAATATGAAGAATCCTGAATTGGTTCCGATTCTGCAGTCTGTCGGATTGTAGGATGTGGCGAATCGCTTCTATAAGGTGGTGGTAGGATAATAATCGGATAAGCGTCTTGTTCACTTCGAGACACTAAAATATAATAACAAATTAGTTTATATGATTTTTTAATCGATTTAATTATCTATTTTTAAATCTAATACGTATAGGATGGGTTTATACCTCCTTCTTCTGCTCTTATTGCCCTACGCTTATTAGGTCTTGATATTGGTCCTGAAGAATTGTTGTATGAAGTAGACGATTCCGGTTCTATAATTGAAAGAGAATGAGTAATGCATAATTTCTAAAATTTGAACCATACATTTAATAACGAAATATATATTGATAAACAAGATTACCATCTAACTCTGCCCTGTCTTGTGTTCTTTTATTTTGGCGTGATGTTCGTATTCGAGTTGAAGAACTTTCAATATCAGTATCTTCATCTGAAGAGGAAGAAATCTAAAAGTGATAATAAATAACATTATATGATTATTAACAATTAACAATTAAAATCAATCGCGCAAGTATTCATCGTACTTTGTAAGTGACGGCACGAGAACCCGCACGTCGAAGTCTACGCATGCGTTGTAACTCAGGATCGGGTTCTATTAAATTTTGTGATTGGCTTGGCAATGACAATCCTGTAAAAGATAAAAAATATTTTATAATCACCGTTTTAAATTTACAATGAACACAAAAAAGTTGATCATATCAAATATCATTTAAACATTATAAAACCAACCATATACATCTTGCCTTGGCTCAATCGGTTCTTGTCTTTTTTTTTGCGCTCTGGTTGTAACTCTAACTCTTCTACTTGTCGCAGTTTCTGTTACTCTATTAAAGATATCACTTTCATGTGAACTACTTTGTTCTGGGAGCGCATTAATAGTTTGCTATTGATTGAAATTAATAAGAAAGTCAATTAAAGCATTTATTAGAGAGTATAAAAAAAAAGTTCTAAATCTTTACCCGTGAGCCCATTCTTTTATAATTTACTTTGCAAAAAGACAATTAGCCCCTCTAAATCAAGAAACTCAAGAGAAAATATATTTTATAAAATACAAGTAATATGCAATCTGAAGTTACCGATAAACAACAGCTTTAAGAGAACAACAAAAAAAAATAAATTTAGTTCCGATATTCTTGAAAATTTCAAGTATATTGCATAAGGTTACACGAGGTATACGAATTATTACAGGACAACTCTTCGATAATAATACCTATAGTCAGTCACAAGGGATCATAGTAAAAACCAAATATGGTATTATAATTTCAATATATGCTTATCTTTGTATATGATACTGAAGAGCTCACTATAAACACGTAAAGTTATTTGTCGCGTTGTTTTTAAATTTTAAATTGATACTATTTGATGGTATTAAATCAAATCATTATTGATTATCAAACTCGCGAATTTCGATATATACCCCTACCCCTAGTTTAGCTGAGCTTTATGAATTTGAATTACCGATTTACCGTTATGGTTTTAATATTTAAACAAAGAGTTCTTTGGATTTTGGGACTATATTTTATAAAAATTTTTTTTTGTAAATATTTGAAGTGGCAAGAACGCTTGTAATTTTTTACAGGAACGTAATAAAAATTCATTCCATTAGTTAAAAATTGTTTCTAGAATACAATAGAATACAATTATAAATTAACAAACTTTTAAAGTTGAAAAAAATCCCTGAAAATTCTTTCCTTTTTATAACTAATAACTAAAATTCTTATAATCTAAAAATTTCTAATACTTACGTCAATATTACACATGGTCATTTTTTCGTGTACGATCATGTGGTCATTCTTACTATAATTTATATATTGAATATCACCAGTGAATTTATGATGTAATGCCGGCCAGTATTTTATTAGATTTTTAATTCTGGTCAAAAGTACATCATAATGCTGGTATAATAACAATAACTGACCTTGACTTTTATCATCGGTTTCCTGGCAACTACTGGTAAGCTTTAGCAATTTTCATATTTATTTATATTATTTAAATTTTATAATGTAAATAACAAAGAAATTTTTTTAAATACATTTGTAAAATAAAGCAATAAAAAAATAATAATGTAAATTATTTTTATTTTATCAAAAAAATAATTAAGATTTTAATAGATTAGTTAAAATAAAAGAAATATAAATTAAATTATCAAAATAAATGCAATTTATAAATTTAATTTAAAAAATTTTTTACAATATAATAATTATTTTTTTTTTAAAAAAAAGTTTTAGATTAACTAATGTTGATGTCTTGCCAAATATAGGTGACTCTTTCTAAATTTGGTCATACCACAATTCTACTGCTTCAGATATTTCAATGCTAGGGCCAAAGTACATCTTTGAAAGAAGAGATGGATTTTTAAGAATATACTGAATGTAATCAAGAATAGAAAATATGTATTCTTAGCTTTCTTTTGCATTATTAAAGTAATTGATGTATCTATAGGATTAATCTTGACATTATGACTATTAAAAGTTATTAATAGCAAATCTATCATATCATATTTATTTTAGTGTTGTTATATTATAAGGAAGATCAAATACACAAAAATCTGATTTTTTAAAATTTTTAAAATTTTTACTAAATTCTGGTATATTTAAAATCCTATTGAATTATAGAACAATAATTAATTTTTTTTAAAAGATATATGAAAATTCTAAAACAATAATATTTTCATCTATCATATATTTTGTATACTAAATAAACATCAATATTACAGTTTTATTTGGAAAATAAGGTCCAGTTGCATCACTATAAAAAGTAGTATTTGAAATCCATTATTTTTATTTTTGAATTCAAGAGATATATCTTTATTATCATCTTCATTATCATAATTAAATTCCAATGAATAATTCTTTTGATTATTGCTACTTTTACTATCATCATCAGAATTTGATTCTAATGAATAGTTTTTCTGATTATTATTGTCACTATCATTATCATCAAAATTAGTTTTTAATGAATAGTTTTCTTGATTATTACTACTTCCATCATCATCATCAGAATTAAATTTTAATGAATAATTTTCTTGATTATTGTTACCCCTATTCTCATCACTATAATCAGATTCTAATAAATAATTCTTCTGATTATTGTTACTCCTATCTTCACCATCATGATTAAAATCCTTTTGATTGATTTCATTAGCATTATTCTTACTTATAGATAAAAACAAAGATTTTTGATTAATATTATATAGGGATACCCGTAGCAAAGGAAGGGAATGGGCCAGTTGTGAGATTTTGAGAAATCGCAATTTAAATCACATGATCAATTTTGCAGATCATTACTTAATTATGAAAAAATTCAGATTTTTAGAATCGTTTTTTATAAACTAAGATAAATTTTTGTAAGGAATTCATTAAAAGTAAGTTTTTATCCAATAAATCTACATACCTTATTAATATTATAAAAGTAAAGTATAATAATAAAAAATGTCAAAATTACAATTTTTTTTTATTATATATTACTAATAAAAAATTAATTTTTTTGAAAAACTAGGCTAATAAGCATATAATTATTATGAAATCTCAAATTTGATTTTTTGGCCCATCCTCCCTTTTGCTGTAGGGGTCCTCATATGTATAATCAGTAAGTATATCACTCTTTCTATATTAGAAAGAACGTGAACTAATTTGAATATATATAATATTAGTATAATTCATATATTCAATAGGTTGTTGAATAATTTTTTGAAGGTTAACTATTTTTCCAATTTTTGGATAAACTGGTGGTCATAAGTTTACTTTTGGGATTCTTTTATATGTGATTTTAATCATATTGAACTAAAAGATTTTTTTTTAAATTGGAAAAAAATAATAATGTCAATTGAAATAGACCATGATATTAAATCTGATTAATAAGCTTAAAGAAGTTACCAAAATAGACTACCTTATAGCAAATGATATCAAGTCTAATTAATAATCCACTAATCTATATCAAATCAAATTCCTTTAGTATACTTTTATTTTAAACTTAACTTTTTATAAAAATAAAATTATATCTTGAATATAATTTTCAAAAATACTTACAAAAAAACATTATAATTTATAGCTATATCATAAAAAAAACAGACTATTTCATTTAATTCATCTAATTCACATTAAAAAAATAATGGAAGAAAAGAACTTTCCAGTAAATTTTTATATAAGAAATTCTTGGATTTACTGATTTTTAAAATAAATAATAATATAATTAATTTTATAATGTAAATTAATAATACATATAGTATCAAATAATCAAAGGCGTGTTTTAAGATTTAAAATTAATGATTTCAATATTCTGCAAGAAATATCTGATGATAGTAATGATGAATTAGAAAAAAATAAACAAAATACAGTTGTTCAATCACAAATCATTAATACTTAAAAAGATAAATCTTTATCTAATAAGCCCTTTATAAAAGATGACAAAAATTCTGATGATGAATTTAAAAGTGCTCTTATCTCATTACTTTTTAAGAAAAGAAATAAGAATAGCTAGAATGATTTGGAATAAACTCTAAGATTATTATTTTCTAAAGAAAAAACTAATAATCAGAATAAAGATTAATTATCACTAAAAATTGATGATTATTATTATAAAGATAAATCATTTTCATTTGCTGTTGAAAAGATTTATTTACTATAAATTGTTATCTAATACAACTACTGAATCCCATAATTTGAATATATAAACTTATTCATAATGGCTACTAACCTAATCTAGCAATCAAGAGATCAGTGATTCTCACATACAATTACATAATTATGGTAATTTTCAAGAAATTATCAAAGATCAAATACAATTAAACAAATCTAGCAAATATTATAATAATGAAAGAATTCAAAATATAAATAAAAGTTACCAAACTTCTATTCTAATGGTAAAATCAACACTATCAGCTGAATATCCTTTATCTGCACTTATATAATAATGAAATTACTTTTGAAGTAAGTTTAATATTGTAATATTTTCTTTGTAAAAGTTTAAATAATTGTCTTAACTGGTTTTTTGATTATTTATAGATTAATAGTAAATATGTTTCTATATGCGAAAAAATGAAGATCATATTCATGTGAAGTTAAAATCCTAATTCAGTTGCAATTATAGCTGTCACACAAATTCTGTTATTTGGCTATAGAAAAAATAGTGAAAGTATTAAATTTTTAAAGGTTGTGGGCTTATGGCTTAGAATATTTGGTATAATATATTATTAATACTATCTTAACTTTTATGCAAAAAAATGTGTAAAATCAAAAAGTAAGCTTTATTATAAATATTTTAAATAGCATTTCAAATACTAATAAGATAAATGAAGATAAAATAATATTATATATTTCTGATGCTTTTTTTAAAAATATTTTTTTAATGCAATTAGCCATTATTAAAGATAATGAATTATTTGACAATTAAATTATTTTTAATCCTTTAAAGATGTTTTTAAAAAAGGCATTTACATCATAAAGTTAAACCAAATGGAGTCTTGTATTTACTAAATAATAGTATTTAATAATAGGTATTAAAAATTTGTATTTATAAAGTATAAAAAAAATAAATATTAAAATAGTATTATATTTTATTATTTATTAAATATTTAATTTTTTAAGTATTTTTTTAATACTTTAAGTCAACATTTATAAATACTTTTTCAATGCATCTTGTATTCAATAAGTGCTATATATAAATATTTAATAAA